>CAXIIO010000699.1:0-56272 GCA_964028335.1 Altica lythri | reverse complement strand
AATCAATGGCATCAATAACATCAATACCATCAATAACATCAATAACATCAATAGCATCAATAACATCAATAGCATCAATAGCATCAATAACATCCATAGCATCAATAACATCAATAGCATCAATAACATCAATAACATCAATAACATCAATAACATCAATAGCATCAATAATATCAATAGCATCAATAACATCAATAACATCAATAACATCAATAACATCAATAACATCAATAGCATCAATAGCATCAATAACATCAATAGCATCAATAGCGTCAATAGCATCAATAACATCAATAGCATCAATAGCATCAATAGCATCAATAGCATCAATAACATCAATAGCATTAATAGCATCAATAGCATCAATAACATCAATAGCATCAATACCATCAATTGCATCAATAAGATAAATAGCATCAATAGCATCAGTAGCATCAATAGCATCAATAACATCAATAACATCAATAACATCAATAGCATCAATAGCATCAATAGCATCAATAGCATCAATAGCATCAATAGCATCAATAGCATCAATAGCATCAATAGCATCAATAACATCAATAGCATCAATAGTATCCAATAGCATCAATAACATCAATAGCATCAATAACATCAATAGCATCAATAGCATCAATAGCATCAATAACATCAATAACATCAATAGCATCAATAGCATCAATAACATCAATAGCATCAATAGCATCAATAGCATCAATAACATCAATAACATCAATAACATCAATAACATCAAGAACATCAATAACATCAATAGCATCAATAATATCAATAGCATCAATAACATCAATAGCATTAATAGCATCAATAGCATCAATAACATCAATAGCATCAATACCATCAATTGCATCAATAAGATAAATAGCATCAATAGCATCAGTAGCATCAATAGCATCATTAACATAAATAACATCAATAACATCAATAGCATCAATAACATCAATAACATCAATAGCATCAATAACATCAATAACATCAATAACATCAATAGCATCAATAACATCAATAGCATCAATAGCATCAATAGCATCAATAATATCAATAGCATCAATAACATCAATAGCATCAATAGCATCAATAGCATCAATAACATCAATAACATCAATAGCATCAATAGCATCAATAACATCAATAGCATCAATAGCATCAATAGCATCAATAACATCAATAACATCAATAACATCAATAACATCAAGAACATCAATAACATCAATAGCATCAATAATATCAATAGCATCAATAACATCAATAGCATCAATAATATCAATAGCATCAATAACATCAATAACATCAATAACATCAATAACATCAATAACATCAATAGCATCAATAGCATCAATAACATCAATAGCATCAATAGCGTCAATAGCATCAATAACATCAATAGCATCAATAGCATCAATAGCATCAATAGCATCAATAACATCAATAGCATTAATAGCATCAATAGCATCAATAACATCAATAGCATCAATACCATCAATTGCATCAATAAGATTAATAGCATCAATAGCATCAGTAGCATCAATAGCATCAATAACATCAATAACATCAATAGCATCAATAGCATCAATAGCATCAATAGCATCAATAGCATCAATAGCATCAATAGCATCAATAGCATCAATAGCATCAATAACATCAATAGCATCAATAGCATCCAATAGCATCAATAACATCAATAGCATCAATAACATCAATAGCATCAATAGCATCAATAGCATCAATAACATCAATAACATCAATAGCATCAATAGCATCAATAACATCAATAGCATCAATAACATCAATAGCATCAATAGCATCAATAGCATCAATAACATCAATAACATCAATAGCATCAATAACATCAATAACATCAATAGCATTAATAACATCAATAGCATCAATAGCATCAATAGCATCAATAGCATCAATAACATCAATAACATCAATAACATCAATAACATCAATAACATTAATAACATCAATAACATCAATAGCATCAATAACATCAATAACATCAACAACATCAATAACATCAATAACATCAATAACATCAATAACATCAATAACATCAATAGCATCAATAGCATCAATAACATCAATAGCATCAATAACATCAATAGCATCAATAACATCAATAGCATCAATAACATCAATAACATCAATAACATCAATAACATCAATAACATCAATAACATCAATAACATCAATAACATCAATAACATCAATAACATCAATAACATCAATAACATCAATAACATTAATAACATCAATAGCATCAATAGCATCAATAACATCAATAGCATCAATAACATTAATAACATCAATAACATCAATAGCATCAATAATATCAATAGCATCAATAACATCAATAACATCAATAGCATCAATAACATCAATACCATCAATAACATCAATAAAATCAATAACATCAATAACATCAATAACATCAATAACATCAATAATATCAATAACATCAATAACATCAATAACATCAATAACATCAATAACATCAATAACATCAATAACATCAATAACATCAATAACATCAATAACATCAATAACATCAATAACATCAATAACATCAATAACATCAATAACATCAATAGCATCAATAACATCAATAACATCAATAACATCAATAGCATCAATAACATCAATAACATCAATAGCATCAATAACATCAATAACATCAATAACATCAATAACATCAATAGCATCAATAGCATCAATAACATCAATAGCATCAATAACGTCAATGACATCAATAACATCAATAACATCACTAACATCAATAACATCAATAACATCAATAACATCAATAACATCAATAACATCAATAGCATCAATAACATCAATAGCATCAATAGCATCAATAGCATCAATAACATCAATAACATCAATAGCATCAATAGCATCAATAACATCAATAGCATCAATAGCATCAATAGCATCAATAACATCAATAACATCAATAACATCAATAACATCAAGAACATCAATAACATCAATAACATCAATAACATCAATAACATCAATAGCATCAATAACATCAATAGCATCAATAACATCAATAACATCAATAACATCAATAACATCAATAACATCAATAACATCAATAGCATTAATAACATCAATAGCATCAATAACATCAATAGCATCAATAACATCAATAGCATCAATAACATCAATAGCATCAATAACATCAATAGCATCAATAACATCAATAACATCAATAACATCAATAACATCAATAGCATTAATAACATCAATAGCATCAATAACATCAATAACATCAATAACATCCATAACATCAATAGCATCAACAGCATCAATAGCATCAATAACATCAATAACATCAATAACATCAATAACATTAATAACATCAATAACATCAATAACATCAATAACATCAATAGCATTAATAACATCAATAGCATCAATAACATCAATAGCATCAATAACATCAATAGCATCAATAACATCAATAGCATCAATAACATCAATAGCATCAATAACATCAATAGCATCAATAACATCAATAGCATCAATAACATCAATAGCATCAATAACATCAATAACATCAATAACATCAATAACATCAATAACATCAATAGCATCAATAACATCAATAACATCAATAACATCAATAGCATCAATAACATCAATAACATCAATAGCATCAATAACATCAATAGCATCAATAACATTAATAACATCAATAGCATCAATAGCATCAATAACATCAATAGCATCAATAGCATCAATAGCATCAATAACATCAATAGCATCAATAGCATCAATAGCATCAATAACATCAATAGCATCAATAACATCAATAGCATCAATAACATCACTAGCATCAATAGCATCAATAGCATCAATAACATCAATAGCATCAATAGCATCAATAACATCAATAGCATCAATAACATCAATAGCATCAATAACATCAATAACATCAATAGCATCAATAACATCAATAGCATCAATAACATCAATAGCATCAATAACATCAATAGCATCAATAACATCAATAACATCAATAGCATCAATAACATTAATAACATCAATAGCATCAATAGCATCAATAACATTAATAACATTAATAACATCAATAACATCAATAGCATCAATAGCATCAATAACATCAATAGCATCAATAACATCAATAACATCAATAACATCAATAACATCAATAGCATCAATAACATTAATAACATCAATAACATCAATAGCATCAATAACATTAATAACATCAATAACATCAATAGCATCAATAGCATCAATAACATCAATAACATCAATAGCATCAATAACATCAATAACATCAATAACATCAATAACATCAATAACATCAATAACATCAATAACATCAATAACATCAATAGCATCAATAGCATCAATAGCATCAATAACATCAATAACATCAATAACATCAATAGCATCAATAACATCAATAGCATCAATAACATCAATAACATCAATAACATCAATAGCATCAATAGCATCAATAACATCAATAGCATCAATAGAATCAATAGCATCAATAACATCAATAACATCAATAACATCAATAACATCAAACATCAAAAACATCAATAACATCAATAGCATCAATAACATCAATAACATCAATAGCATTAATAGCATCAATAACATCAATAACATCAATAGCATCAATAAGATCAATAACATCAATAGCATCAATAGCATCAATAGCATCAATAACATCAATAACATTAATAGCATCAATAACATCAATAGCATCAATAACATCATTAGCATCAATAACATCAATAGCATCAATAGCATCAATAACATCAATAACATCAATAGCATCAATAACATCAATAGCATCAATAACATCAATAACATCAATAACATCAATAGCATCAATAACATCAATAACATCAATAACATCAATAACATTAATAACATCAATAACATCAATAACATCAATAACATCAATAACATCAATAGCATCAATAGCATCAATAGCATCAATAACATCAATAACATCAATAACATCAATAGCATCAATAACATCAATAACATCAATAACATCAATAACATTAATAACATCAATAACATCAATAACATCAATAACATCAATAACATCAATAACATCAATAACATCAATAACATCAATAACATCAATAGCATCAATAACATCAATAACATCAATAACATTAATAGCATCAATAACATCAATAGCATCAATAACATCATTAGCATCAATAACATCAATAGCATCAATAGCATCAATAGCATCAATAACATCAATAACATCAATAGCATCAATAACATCAATAACATCAATAACATCAATAGCATCAATAACATCAATAACATCAACAGCATCAATAGCATCAATAGCATCAATAACATCAATAGCATCAATAGCATCAATAGCATCAATAACATCAATAGCATCAATAGCATCAATAGCATCAATAACATCAATAGCATCAATAGCATCAATAGCATCAATACCATCAATAGCATCAATAACATCAATAGCATAATAACATCAATAGCATCAATAACATCAATAGCATCAATAACATCAATAACATTAATAGCATCAATAGCATCAATAGCATCAATAACATCAATAGCATCAATAACATCAATAGCATCAATAGCATCAATAACATCAATAGCATCAATAACATCAATAGCATCAATAGCATCAATAGCATCAATAGCATCAATAGCATCAATAACATTAATAGCATTAATAGCATCAATAACATCAATAACATCAATAGCATCAATAGCATCAATAGCATCAATAACATCAATAGCATCAATAGCATCAATAGCATCAATACCATCAATAGCATCAATAACATCAATAGCATCAATAACATCAATAGCATCAATAACATCAATAGCATCAATAACATCAATAACATTAATAGCATCAATAGCATCAATAACATCAATAACATCAATAGCATCAATAGCATCAATAGCATCAATAACATCAATAGCATCAATAGCATCAATAACATCAATAACATCAATAGCATCAATAGCATCAATAGCATCAATAACATTAATAGCATCAATAACATCAATAGCATCAATAACATCAATAACATCAATAACATCAATAACATCAATAACATCAATATCATCAATAACATTAATAGCATCAATAGCATTAATATCATCAATAGCATCAATAGCATCAAAAACATCAATAGCATCAACAGCATTAATAACATCAATAGCATTAATAGCATCAATAGCATCAATAACATCAATAGCATCAATAGCATCAATAGCATCAATAACATCAATAACATCAATAGCATCAATAGCATCAATAACATCAATAGCATCAATAACATCAATAACATCAATAACATCAATAACATCAATAGCATCAATAACATCAATAGCATCAATAGCATCAATAGCATCAATAACATCAATAGCATCAATAGCATCAATAGCATCAATAACATCAATAGCATCAATAACATCAATAGCATCAATAACATCAATAACATCAATAACATCAATAACATCAATAACATCAATAACATCAATAACATCAATAACATCAATAACATCAGTAACATCAATAACATCAATAACATCAATAACATCAATAACATCAATAACATCAATAACATCAATAACATCAATAACATCAATAACATCAATAACATCAATAACATCAATAACATCAATAACATCAATAACATCAATAACATCAATAACATCAATAACATCAAATACATCAATAACATCAATAACATCAATTACATCAATCACATCAATAACATTAATAACATAAATAGCATCAATAACATCAATAACATCAATAGCATCAATAACATCAATAACATCAATAAAATCAATAGCATCAATAGCATCAATAACATCAATAACATCAATAGCATCAATAGCATCAATAACATCAATAGCATCAATAGCATCAATAGCATCAATAGCATCAATAACATCAATAGCATCAATAGCATCAATAGCATCAATAACATCAATAACATCAATAGCATCAATAGCATCAATAACATCAATAGCATCAATAGCATCAATAGCATCAATAACATCAATAACATCAATAACATCAATAACATCAAGAACATCAATAACATCAATAACATCAATAACATCAATAACATCAATAGCATCAATAACATCAATAGCATCAATAACATCAATAACATCAATAACATCAATAACATCAATAACATCAATAACATCAATAGCATTAATAACATCAATAGCATCAATAACATCAATAGCATCAATAACATCAATAGCATCAATAACATCAATAGCATCAATAACATCAATAGCATCAATAACATCAATAACATCAATAACATCAATAACATCAATAGCATTAATAACATCAATAGCATCAATAACATCAATAACATCAATAACATCCATAACATCAATAGCATCAACAGCATCAATAGCATCAATAACATCAATAACATCAATAACATCAATAACATTAATAACATCAATAACATCAATAACATCAATAACATCAATAGCATTAATAACATCAATAGCATCAATAACATCAATAGCATCAATAACATCAATAGCATCAATAACATCAATAGCATCAATAACATCAATAGCATCAATAACATCAATAGCATCAATAACATCAATAGCATCAATAACATCAATAGCATCAATAACATCAATAACATCAATAACATCAATAACATCAATAACATCAATAGCATCAATAACATCAATAACATCAATAACATCAATAGCATCAATAACATCAATAACATCAATAGCATCAATAACATCAATAGCATCAATAACATTAATAACATCAATAGCATCAATAGCATCAATAACATCAATAGCATCAATAGCATCAATAGCATCAATAACATCAATAGCATCAATAGCATCAATAGCATCAATAACATCAATAGCATCAATAACATCAATAGCATCAATAACATCACTAGCATCAATAGCATCAATAGCATCAATAACATCAATAGCATCAATAGCATCAATAACATCAATAGCATCAATAACATCAATAGCATCAATAACATCAATAACATCAATAGCATCAATAACATCAATAGCATCAATAACATCAATAGCATCAATAACATCAATAGCATCAATAACATCAATAACATCAATAGCATCAATAACATTAATAACATCAATAGCATCAATAGCATCAATAACATTAATAACATTAATAACATCAATAACATCAATAGCATCAATAGCATCAATAACATCAATAGCATCAATAACATCAATAACATCAATAACATCAATAACATCAATAGCATCAATAACATTAATAACATCAATAACATCAATAGCATCAATAACATTAATAACATCAATAACATCAATAGCATCAATAGCATCAATAACATCAATAACATCAATAGCATCAATAACATCAATAACATCAATAGCATCAATAACATCAATAGCATCAATAACATCAATAACATCAATAGCATCAATAGCATCAATAACATCAATAGCATCAATAACATCAATAGCATCAATAACATCAATAGCATCAATAACATCAATAGCATCAATAACATCAATAGCATCAATAACATCAATAACATCAATAACATCAATAGCATCAATAACATCAATAGCATCAATAACATCAATAACATCAATAACATCAATAACATCAATAACATCAATAGCATCAATAACATCAATAACATCAATAACATCAATAACATCAATAACATCAATAGCATCAATAACATCAATAGCATCAATAGCATTAATAGCATCAATAACATCAATAGCATCAATAGCATCAATAGCATCAATAGCATCAATAACATCAATAACATCAATACCATCAATAACATCAATAACATCAATAACATCAATAACATCAATATCATCAATAACATCAATAGCATCAATAACATCAATAGCATCAATAACATCAATAACATCAATAACATCAATAACATCAATAACATCAATAACATCAATAACATCAATAGCATCAATAACATCAATAACATCAATAGCATCAATAGCATCAATAGCATCAATAACATCAATAGCATCAATAACATCAATAGCATCAATAACATCAATAGCATCAATAGCATCAATAGCATCAATAACATCAATAACATCAATAGCATCAATAGCATCAATAGCATCAATAACATCAATAACATCAGTAACATCAATAACATCAATAACATCAATAACATCAATAACATCAATAACATCAATAACATCAATAACATCAATAACATCAATAACATCAATAACATCAATAACATCAATAACATCAATAACATCAATAGCATCAATAACATCAATAACATCAATAACATCAATAACATCAATAACATCAATAACATCAATAACATCAATAACATCAATAACATCAATAACATCAATAACATCAATAACATCAATAGCATCAATAGCATCAATAGCATCAATAACATCAATAGCATCAATAACATCAATAACATCAATAACATCAATAGCATCAATAACATCAATAGCATCATAGCATCAATAGCATCAATAACATCAATAACATCAATAGCATCAATAGCATCAATAACATCAATAGCATCAATAGAATCAATAGCATCAATAACATCAATAACATCAATAACATCAATAGCATCAATAACATCAAACATCAAAAACATCAATAACATCAATAGCATCAATAACATCAATAACATCAATAGCATTAATAGCATCAATAACATCAATAACATCAATAGCATCAATAAGATCAATAACATCAATAGCATCAATAGCATCAATAGCATCAATAACATCAATAACATTAATAGCATCAATAACATCAATAGCATCAATAACATCATTAGCATCAATAACATCAATAGCATCAATAGCATCAATAACATCAATAACATCAATAGCATCAATAACATCAATAGCATCAATAACATCAATAACATCAATAACATCAATAGCATCAATAACATCAATAACATCAATAACATCAATAACATTAATAACATCAATAACATCAATAACATCAATAACATCAATAACATCAATAGCATCAATAGCATCAATAGCATCAATAACATCAATAACATCAATAACATCAATAGCATCAATAACATCAATAACATCAATAACATCAATAACATTAATAACATCAATAACATCAATAACATCAATAACATCAATAACATCAATAACATCAATAACATCAATAACATCAATAACATCAATAGCATCAATAACATCAATAACATCAATAACATTAATAGCATCAATAACATCAATAGCATCAATAACATCATTAGCATCAATAACATCAATAGCATCAATAGCATCAATAGCATCAATAACATCAATAACATCAATAGCATCAATAACATCAATAACATCAATAACATCAATAGCATCAATAACATCAATAACATCAACAGCATCAATAGCATCAATAGCATCAATAACATCAATAGCATCAATAGCATCAATAGCATCAATAACATCAATAGCATCAATAGCATCAATAGCATCAATAACATCAATAGCATCAATAGCATCAATAGCATCAATACCATCAATAGCATCAATAACATCAATAGCATAATAACATCAATAGCATCAATAACATCAATAGCATCAATAACATCAATAACATTAATAGCATCAATAGCATCAATAGCATCAATAACATCAATAGCATCAATAACATCAATAGCATCAATAGCATCAATAACATCAATAGCATCAATAACATCAATAGCATCAATAGCATCAATAGCATCAATAGCATCAATAGCATCAATAACATTAATAGCATTAATAGCATCAATAACATCAATAACATCAATAGCATCAATAGCATCAATAGCATCAATAACATCAATAGCATCAATAGCATCAATAGCATCAATACCATCAATAGCATCAATAACATCAATAGCATCAATAACATCAATAGCATCAATAACATCAATAGCATCAATAACATCAATAACATTAATAGCATCAATAGCATCAATAACATCAATAACATCAATAGCATCAATAGCATCAATAGCATCAATAACATCAATAGCATCAATAGCATCAATAACATCAATAACATCAATAGCATCAATAGCATCAATAGCATCAATAACATTAATAGCATCAATAACATCAATAGCATCAATAACATCAATAACATCAATAACATCAATAACATCAATATCATCAATAACATTAATAGCATCAATAGCATTAATATCATCAATAGCATCAATAGCATCAAAAACATCAATAGCATCAACAGCATTAATAACATCAATAGCATTAATAGCATCAATAGCATCAATAACATCAATAGCATCAATAGCATCAATAGCATCAATAACATCAATAACATCAATAGCATCAATAGCATCAATAACATCAATAGCATCAATAACATCAATAACATCAATAACATCAATAACATCAATAGCATCAATAACATCAATAGCATCAATAGCATCAATAGCATCAATAACATCAATAGCATCAATAGCATCAATAGCATCAATAACATCAATAGCATCAATAACATCAATAGCATCAATAACATCAATAACATCAATAACATCAATAACATCAATAACATCAATAACATCAATAACATCAATAACATCAATAACATCAGTAACATCAATAACATCAATAACATCAATAACATCAATAACATCAATAACATCAATAACATCAATAACATCAATAACATCAATAACATCAATAACATCAATAACATCAATAACATCAATAACATCAATAACATCAATAACATCAATAACATCAATAACATCAAATACATCAATAACATCAATAACATCAATTACATCAATCACATCAATAACATTAATAACATAAATAGCATCAATAACATCAATAACATCAATAGCATCAATAACATCAATAACATCAATAAAATCAATAGCATCAATAGCATCAATAACATCAATAACATCAATAGCATCAATAGCATCAATAACATCAATAGCATCAATAGCATCAATAGCATCAATAACATCAATAGCATCAATAGCATCAATAGCATCAATAGCATCAATAACATCAATAGCATCAATAGCATCAATAGCATCAATAACATCAATAGCATCAATAACATCAATAGCATGAATAACATCAATAGCATCAGTAACATCAATAGCATCAATAATATCAATAATATCAATAACATCAATAGCATCAATAGCATCAATAACATCAATAGCATCAATAACATCAATAACATCAATAGCATCAATAGCATCAATAGCATCAATAGCATCAATAACATCAATAACATCAATAGCATCAATAATATCAATAGCATCAATAACATCAATAACATTAATAGCATCAATAACATCAATACCATCAATAACATCAATAAAATCAATAACATCAATAACATCAATAACATCAATAACATCAATAATATCAATAACATCAATAACATCAATAACATCAATAACATCAATAACATCAATAACATCAATAACATCAATAACATCAATAGCATCAATAACATCAATAACATCAATAGCATCAATAACATCAATAACATCAATACCATCAATAGCATCAATAACATCAATAACATCAATAACATCAATAGCATCAATAACATCAATAACATCAATAACATCAATAGCATCAATAACATCAATAGCATCAATAACGTCAATAACATCAATAACATCAATAGCATCAGTAACATCAATAGCATCAATAACATCAATAGCATCAATAACATCAATAGCATCAATAACATCAATATCATCAATAACATCAATAACATCAATAGCATCAATAACATCAATAGCATCAATAACATCAATAGCATTAATAACATCAATAGCATCAATAACATTAATAACATCAATAACATCATTAGCATCAATAACATAAATAACATCAATAACATCAATAACATCAATAACATCAATAGCATCAATAACATCAATAACATCAATAGCATTAATAACATCAATAGCATCAATAGCATCAATAGCATCAATAGCATCAATAACATCAATAACAACAATAGCATCAATAGCATCAATAACATCAATAGCATTAATAGCGCTAATAGCATCAATAACATCAATAGCATCAATAGCATCAATAGCATCAATAGCATCAATAACATCAATAGCATCAATAACATCAATAACATCAATAACATCAATAGCATCAATAGCATCAATAACATCAATAGCATTAATAGCATCAATAGCATCAATAGCATCAATAGCATCAATAGCATCAATAGCATCAATAGCATCAATAGCATCAATAACATCAATAGCATCAATAGCATCCAATAGCATCAATAACATCAATAGCATCAATAACATCAATAGCATCAATAGCATCAATAGCATCAATAACATCAATAACATCAATAGCATCAATAGCATCAATAACATCAATAGCATCAATAACATCAATAGCATCAATAGCATCAATAGCATCAATAACATCAATAACATCAATAGCATCAATAACATCAATAACATCAATAGCATTAATAACATCAATAGCATCAATAGCATCAATAGCATCAATAGCATCAATAACATCAATAACATCAATAACATCAATAACATCAATAACATTAATAACATCAATAACATCAATAGCATCAATAACATCAATAACATCAACAACATCAATAACATCAATAACATCAATAACATCAATAACATCAATAACATCAATAGCATCAATAGCATCAATAACATCAATAGCATCAATAACATCAATAGCATCAATAACATCAATAGCATCAATAACATCAATAACATCAATAACATCAATAACATCAATAACATCAATAACATCAATAACATCAATAACATCAATAACATCAATAACATCAATAACATCAATAACATCAATAACATTAATAACATCAATAGCATCAATAGCATCAATAACATCAATAGCATCAATAACATTAATAACATCAATAACATCAATAGCATCAATAATATCAATAGCATCAATAACATCAATAACATCAATAGCATCAATAACATCAATACCATCAATAACATCAATAAAATCAATAACATCAATAACATCAATAACATCAATAACATCAATAATATCAATAACATCAATAACATCAATAACATCAATAACATCAATAACATCAATAACATCAATAACATCAATAACATCAATAACATCAATAACATCAATAACATCAATAACATCAATAACATCAATAACATCAATAACATCAATAGCATCAATAACATCAATAACATCAATAACATCAATAGCATCAATAACATCAATAACATCAATAGCATCAATAACATCAATAACATCAATAACATCAATAACATCAATAGCATCAATAGCATCAATAACATCAATAGCATCAATAACGTCAATGACATCAATAACATCAATAACATCACTAACATCAATAACATCAATAACATCAATAACATCAATAACATCAATAACATCAATAGCATCAATAACATCAATAGCATCAATAGCATCAATAGCATCAATAACATCAATAACATCAATAGCATCAATAGCATCAATAACATCAATAGCATCAATAGCATCAATAGCATCAATAACATCAATAACATCAATAACATCAATAACATCAAGAACATCAATAACATCAATAACATCAATAACATCAATAACATCAATAGCATCAATAACATCAATAGCATCAATAACATCAATAACATCAATAACATCAATAACATCAATAACATCAATAACATCAATAGCATTAATAACATCAATAGCATCAATAACATCAATAGCATCAATAACATCAATAGCATCAATAACATCAATAGCATCAATAACATCAATAGCATCAATAACATCAATAACATCAATAACATCAATAACATCAATAGCATTAATAACATCAATAGCATCAATAACATCAATAACATCAATAACATCCATAACATCAATAGCATCAACAGCATCAATAGCATCAATAACATCAATAACATCAATAACATCAATAACATTAATAACATCAATAACATCAATAACATCAATAACATCAATAGCATTAATAACATCAATAGCATCAATAACATCAATAGCATCAATAACATCAATAGCATCAATAACATCAATAGCATCAATAACATCAATAGCATCAATAACATCAATAGCATCAATAACATCAATAGCATCAATAACATCAATAGCATCAATAACATCAATAACATCAATAACATCAATAACATCAATAACATCAATAGCATCAATAACATCAATAACATCAATAACATCAATAGCATCAATAACATCAATAACATCAATAGCATCAATAACATCAATAGCATCAATAACATTAATAACATCAATAGCATCAATAGCATCAATAACATCAATAGCATCAATAGCATCAATAGCATCAATAACATCAATAGCATCAATAGCATCAATAGCATCAATAACATCAATAGCATCAATAACATCAATAGCATCAATAACATCACTAGCATCAATAGCATCAATAGCATCAATAACATCAATAGCATCAATAGCATCAATAACATCAATAGCATCAATAACATCAATAGCATCAATAACATCAATAACATCAATAGCATCAATAACATCAATAGCATCAATAACATCAATAGCATCAATAACATCAATAGCATCAATAACATCAATAACATCAATAGCATCAATAACATTAATAACATCAATAGCATCAATAGCATCAATAACATTAATAACATTAATAACATCAATAACATCAATAGCATCAATAGCATCAATAACATCAATAGCATCAATAACATCAATAACATCAATAACATCAATAACATCAATAGCATCAATAACATTAATAACATCAATAACATCAATAGCATCAATAACATTAATAACATCAATAACATCAATAGCATCAATAGCATCAATAACATCAATAACATCAATAGCATCAATAACATCAATAACATCAATAACATCAATAACATCAATAACATCAATAACATCAATAACATCAATAACATCAATAGCATCAATAGCATCAATAGCATCAATAACATCAATAACATCAATAACATCAATAGCATCAATAACATCAATAGCATCAATAACATCAATAACATCAATAACATCAATAGCATCAATAGCATCAATAACATCAATAGCATCAATAGAATCAATAGCATCAATAACATCAATAACATCAATAACATCAATAACATCAAACATCAAAAACATCAATAACATCAATAGCATCAATAACATCAATAACATCAATAGCATTAATAGCATCAATAACATCAATAACATCAATAGCATCAATAAGATCAATAACATCAATAGCATCAATAGCATCAATAGCATCAATAACATCAATAACATTAATAGCATCAATAACATCAATAGCATCAATAACATCATTAGCATCAATAACATCAATAGCATCAATAGCATCAATAACATCAATAACATCAATAGCATCAATAACATCAATAGCATCAATAACATCAATAACATCAATAACATCAATAGCATCAATAACATCAATAACATCAATAACATCAATAACATTAATAACATCAATAACATCAATAACATCAATAACATCAATAACATCAATAGCATCAATAGCATCAATAGCATCAATAACATCAATAACATCAATAACATCAATAGCATCAATAACATCAATAACATCAATAACATCAATAACATTAATAACATCAATAACATCAATAACATCAATAACATCAATAACATCAATAACATCAATAACATCAATAACATCAACAACATCAATAGCATCAATAACATCAATAACATCAATAACATTAATAGCATCAATAACATCAATAGCATCAATAACATCATTAGCATCAATAACATCAATAGCATCAATAGCATCAATAGCATCAATAACATCAATAACATCAATAGCATCAATAACATCAATAACATCAATAACATCAATAGCATCAATAACATCAATAACATCAACAGCATCAATAGCATCAATAGCATCAATAACATCAATAGCATCAATAGCATCAATAGCATCAATAACATCAATAGCATCAATAGCATCAATAGCATCAATAACATCAATAGCATCAATAGCATCAATAGCATCAATACCATCAATAGCATCAATAACATCAATAGCATAATAACATCAATAGCATCAATAACATCAATAGCATCAATAACATCAATAACATTAATAGCATCAATAGCATCAATAGCATCAATAACATCAATAGCATCAATAACATCAATAGCATCAATAGCATCAATAACATCAATAGCATCAATAACATCAATAGCATCAATAGCATCAATAGCATCAATAGCATCAATAGCATCAATAACATTAATAGCATTAATAGCATCAATAACATCAATAACATCAATAGCATCAATAGCATCAATAGCATCAATAACATCAATAGCATCAATAGCATCAATAGCATCAATACCATCAATAGCATCAATAACATCAATAGCATCAATAACATCAATAGCATCAATAACATCAATAGCATCAATAACATCAATAACATTAATAGCATCAATAGCATCAATAACATCAATAACATCAATAGCATCAATAGCATCAATAGCATCAATAACATCAATAGCATCAATAGCATCAATAACATCAATAACATCAATAGCATCAATAGCATCAATAGCATCAATAACATTAATAGCATCAATAACATCAATAGCATCAATAACATCAATAACATCAATAACATCAATAACATCAATAACATCAATATCATCAATAACATTAATAGCATCAATAGCATTAATATCATCAATAGCATCAATAGCATCAAAAACATCAATAGCATCAACAGCATTAATAACATCAATAGCATTAATAGCATCAATAGCATCAATAACATCAATAGCATCAATAGCATCAATAGCATCAATAACATCAATAACATCAATAGCATCAATAGCATCAATAACATCAATAGCATCAATAACATCAATAACATCAATAACATCAATAACATCAATAGCATCAATAACATCAATAGCATCAATAGCATCAATAGCATCAATAACATCAATAGCATCAATAGCATCAATAGCATCAATAACATCAATAGCATCAATAACATCAATAGCATCAATAACATCAATAACATCAATAACATCAATAACATCAATAACATCAATAACATCAATAACATCAATAACATCAATAACATCAGTAACATCAATAACATCAATAACATCAATAACATCAATAACATCAATAACATCAATAACATCAATAACATCAATAACATCAATAACATCAATAACATCAATAACATCAATAACATCAATAACATCAATAACATCAATAACATCAATAACATCAATAACATCAAATACATCAATAACATCAATAACATCAATTACATCAATCACATCAATAACATTAATAACATAAATAGCATCAATAACATCAATAACATCAATAGCATCAATAACATCAATAACATCAATAAAATCAATAGCATCAATAGCATCAATAACATCAATAACATCAATAGCATCAATAGCATCAATAACATCAATAGCATCAATAGCATCAATAGCATCAATAGCATCAATAACATCAATAGCATCAATAGCATCAATAGCATCAATAACATCAATAACATCAATAGCATCAATAGCATCAATAACATCAATAGCATCAATAGCATCAATAGCATCAATAACATCAATAACATCAATAACATCAATAACATCAAGAACATCAATAACATCAATAACATCAATAACATCAATAACATCAATAGCATCAATAACATCAATAGCATCAATAACATCAATAACATCAATAACATCAATAACATCAATAACATCAATAACATCAATAGCATTAATAACATCAATAGCATCAATAACATCAATAGCATCAATAACATCAATAGCATCAATAACATCAATAGCATCAATAACATCAATAGCATCAATAACATCAATAACATCAATAACATCAATAACATCAATAGCATTAATAACATCAATAGCATCAATAACATCAATAACATCAATAACATCCATAACATCAATAGCATCAACAGCATCAATAGCATCAATAACATCAATAACATCAATAACATCAATAACATTAATAACATCAATAACATCAATAACATCAATAACATCAATAGCATTAATAACATCAATAGCATCAATAACATCAATAGCATCAATAACATCAATAGCATCAATAACATCAATAGCATCAATAACATCAATAGCATCAATAACATCAATAGCATCAATAACATCAATAGCATCAATAACATCAATAGCATCAATAACATCAATAACATCAATAACATCAATAACATCAATAACATCAATAGCATCAATAACATCAATAACATCAATAACATCAATAGCATCAATAACATCAATAACATCAATAGCATCAATAACATCAATAGCATCAATAACATTAATAACATCAATAGCATCAATAGCATCAATAACATCAATAGCATCAATAGCATCAATAGCATCAATAACATCAATAGCATCAATAGCATCAATAGCATCAATAACATCAATAGCATCAATAACATCAATAGCATCAATAACATCACTAGCATCAATAGCATCAATAGCATCAATAACATCAATAGCATCAATAGCATCAATAACATCAATAGCATCAATAACATCAATAGCATCAATAACATCAATAACATCAATAGCATCAATAACATCAATAGCATCAATAACATCAATAGCATCAATAACATCAATAGCATCAATAACATCAATAACATCAATAGCATCAATAACATTAATAACATCAATAGCATCAATAGCATCAATAACATTAATAACATTAATAACATCAATAACATCAATAGCATCAATAGCATCAATAACATCAATAGCATCAATAACATCAATAACATCAATAACATCAATAACATCAATAGCATCAATAACATTAATAACATCAATAACATCAATAGCATCAATAACATTAATAACATCAATAACATCAATAGCATCAATAGCATCAATAACATCAATAACATCAATAGCATCAATAACATCAATAACATCAATAGCATCAATAACATCAATAGCATCAATAACATCAATAACATCAATAGCATCAATAGCATCAATAACATCAATAGCATCAATAACATCAATAGCATCAATAACATCAATAGCATCAATAACATCAATAGCATCAATAACATCAATAGCATCAATAACATCAATAACATCAATAACATCAATAGCATCAATAACATCAATAGCATCAATAACATCAATAACATCAATAACATCAATAACATCAATAACATCAATAGCATCAATAACATCAATAACATCAATAACATCAATAACATCAATAACATCAATAGCATCAATAACATCAATAGCATCAATAGCATTAATAGCATCAATAACATCAATAGCATCAATAGCATCAATAGCATCAATAGCATCAATAACATCAATAACATCAATACCATCAATAACATCAATAACATCAATAACATCAATAACATCAATATCATCAATAACATCAATAGCATCAATAACATCAATAGCATCAATAACATCAATAACATCAATAACATCAATAACATCAATAACATCAATAACATCAATAACATCAATAGCATCAATAACATCAATAACATCAATAGCATCAATAGCATCAATAGCATCAATAACATCAATAGCATCAATAACATCAATAGCATCAATAACATCAATAGCATCAATAGCATCAATAGCATCAATAACATCAATAACATCAATAGCATCAATAGCATCAATAGCATCAATAACATCAATAACATCAGTAACATCAATAACATCAATAACATCAATAACATCAATAACATCAATAACATCAATAACATCAATAACATCAATAACATCAATAACATCAATAACATCAATAACATCAATAACATCAATAACATCAATAGCATCAATAACATCAATAACATCAATAACATCAATAACATCAATAACATCAATAACATCAATAACATCAATAACATCAATAACATCAATAACATCAATAACATCAATAACATCAATAGCATCAATAGCATCAATAGCATCAATAACATCAATAGCATCAATAACATCAATAACATCAATAACATCAATAGCATCAATAACATCAATAGCATCATAGCATCAATAGCATCAATAACATCAATAACATCAATAGCATCAATAGCATCAATAACATCAATAGCATCAATAGAATCAATAGCATCAATAACATCAATAACATCAATAACATCAATAGCATCAATAACATCAAACATCAAAAACATCAATAACATCAATAGCATCAATAACATCAATAACATCAATAGCATTAATAGCATCAATAACATCAATAACATCAATAGCATCAATAAGATCAATAACATCAATAGCATCAATAGCATCAATAGCATCAATAACATCAATAACATTAATAGCATCAATAACATCAATAGCATCAATAACATCATTAGCATCAATAACATCAATAGCATCAATAGCATCAATAACATCAATAACATCAATAGCATCAATAACATCAATAGCATCAATAACATCAATAACATCAATAACATCAATAGCATCAATAACATCAATAACATCAATAACATCAATAACATTAATAACATCAATAACATCAATAACATCAATAACATCAATAACATCAATAGCATCAATAGCATCAATAGCATCAATAACATCAATAACATCAATAACATCAATAGCATCAATAACATCAATAACATCAATAACATCAATAACATTAATAACATCAATAACATCAATAACATCAATAACATCAATAACATCAATAACATCAATAACATCAATAACATCAATAACATCAATAGCATCAATAACATCAATAACATCAATAACATTAATAGCATCAATAACATCAATAGCATCAATAACATCATTAGCATCAATAA
Source organism: Altica lythri (assembly GCA_964028335.1). NCBI lineage: Eukaryota > Metazoa > Arthropoda > Insecta > Coleoptera > Chrysomelidae > Altica > Altica lythri. Next base: position 34,223 of record CAXIIO010000699.1, on the reverse strand, counting down.
CATCAATAGCATCAATAGCATCAATAGCATCAATAACATCAATAACATCAATAGCATCAATAACATCAATAACATCAATAACATCAATAGCATCAATAACATCAATAACATCAACAGCATCAATAGCATCAATAGCATCAATAACATCAATAGCATCAATAGCATCAATAGCATCAATAACATCAATAGCATCAATAGCATCAATAGCATCAATAACATCAATAGCATCAATAGCATCAATAGCATCAATACCATCAATAGCATCAATAACATCAATAGCATAATAACATCAATAGCATCAATAACATCAATAGCATCAATAACATCAATAACATTAATAGCATCAATAGCATCAATAGCATCAATAACATCAATAGCATCAATAACATCAATAGCATCAATAGCATCAATAACATCAATAGCATCAATAACATCAATAGCATCAATAGCATCAATAGCATCAATAGCATCAATAGCATCAATAACATTAATAGCATTAATAGCATCAATAACATCAATAACATCAATAGCATCAATAGCATCAATAGCATCAATAACATCAATAGCATCAATAGCATCAATAGCATCAATACCATCAATAGCATCAATAACATCAATAGCATCAATAACATCAATAGCATCAATAACATCAATAGCATCAATAACATCAATAACATTAATAGCATCAATAGCATCAATAACATCAATAACATCAATAGCATCAATAGCATCAATAGCATCAATAACATCAATAGCATCAATAGCATCAATAACATCAATAACATCAATAGCATCAATAGCATCAATAGCATCAATAACATTAATAGCATCAATAACATCAATAGCATCAATAACATCAATAACATCAATAACATCAATAACATCAATATCATCAATAACATTAATAGCATCAATAGCATTAATATCATCAATAGCATCAATAGCATCAAAAACATCAATAGCATCAACAGCATTAATAACATCAATAGCATTAATAGCATCAATAGCATCAATAACATCAATAGCATCAATAGCATCAATAGCATCAATAACATCAATAACATCAATAGCATCAATAGCATCAATAACATCAATAGCATCAATAACATCAATAACATCAATAACATCAATAACATCAATAGCATCAATAACATCAATAGCATCAATAGCATCAATAGCATCAATAACATCAATAGCATCAATAGCATCAATAGCATCAATAACATCAATAGCATCAATAACATCAATAGCATCAATAACATCAATAACATCAATAACATCAATAACATCAATAACATCAATAACATCAATAACATCAATAACATCAATAACATCAGTAACATCAATAACATCAATAACATCAATAACATCAATAACATCAATAACATCAATAACATCAATAACATCAATAACATCAATAACATCAATAACATCAATAACATCAATAACATCAATAACATCAATAACATCAATAACATCAATAACATCAATAACATCAAATACATCAATAACATCAATAACATCAATTACATCAATCACATCAATAACATTAATAACATAAATAGCATCAATAACATCAATAACATCAATAGCATCAATAACATCAATAACATCAATAAAATCAATAGCATCAATAGCATCAATAACATCAATAACATCAATAGCATCAATAGCATCAATAACATCAATAGCATCAATAGCATCAATAGCATCAATAACATCAATAGCATCAATAGCATCAATAGCATCAATAGCATCAATAACATCAATAGCATCAATAGCATCAATAGCATCAATAACATCAATAGCATCAATAACATCAATAGCATGAATAACATCAATAGCATCAGTAACATCAATAGCATCAATAATATCAATAATATCAATAACATCAATAGCATCAATAGCATCAATAACATCAATAGCATCAATAACATCAATAACATCAATAGCATCAATAGCATCAATAGCATCAATAGCATCAATAACATCAATAACATCAATAGCATCAATAATATCAATAGCATCAATAACATCAATAACATTAATAGCATCAATAACATCAATACCATCAATAACATCAATAAAATCAATAACATCAATAACATCAATAACATCAATAACATCAATAATATCAATAACATCAATAACATCAATAACATCAATAACATCAATAACATCAATAACATCAATAACATCAATAACATCAATAGCATCAATAACATCAATAACATCAATAGCATCAATAACATCAATAACATCAATACCATCAATAGCATCAATAACATCAATAACATCAATAACATCAATAGCATCAATAACATCAATAACATCAATAACATCAATAGCATCAATAACATCAATAGCATCAATAACGTCAATAACATCAATAACATCAATAGCATCAGTAACATCAATAGCATCAATAACATCAATAGCATCAATAACATCAATAGCATCAATAACATCAATATCATCAATAACATCAATAACATCAATAGCATCAATAACATCAATAGCATCAATAACATCAATAGCATTAATAACATCAATAGCATCAATAACATTAATAACATCAATAACATCATTAGCATCAATAACATAAATAACATCAATAACATCAATAACATCAATAACATCAATAGCATCAATAACATCAATAACATCAATAGCATTAATAACATCAATAGCATCAATAGCATCAATAGCATCAATAGCATCAATAACATCAATAACAACAATAGCATCAATAGCATCAATAACATCAATAGCATTAATAGCGCTAATAGCATCAATAACATCAATAGCATCAATAGCATCAATAGCATCAATAGCATCAATAACATCAATAGCATCAATAACATCAATAACATCAATAACATCAATAGCATCAATAGCATCAATAACATCAATAGCATTAATAGCATCAATAGCATCAATAGCATCAATAGCATCAATAACATCAATAGCATCAACAGCATCAATAACATCAATAACATCAATAGCATCAATAACATCAATAACATCAATAACATCAATTACATCAATAACATCAATAGCATCAATAACATCAATAGCATCAATAACATCAATAACATCAATAACATCAATAACATCAATAACATCAATAACATCAATAGCATCAATAACATCAAAAGTATCAATAGCATCAGTAGCATCAATAACATCAATAGCATCAATAGCATCAATAGCATCAATAACATCAATAGCATCAATAACATCAATAACATCAATAACATCAATAACATCAATAGCATCAATAGCATCAATAACATCAATCGCATCAATAACATCAATAGCATCAATAACATCAATAGCATCAATAACATCAATAACATCAATAACATCAATAGCATCAATAGCATCAATAGCATCAATAGCATCAATAGTATTAATAACATCAATAGCATCAATATCATCAATAGCATCAATAACATCAATAGCATCAATAACATCAATAGCATCAATAACATCAATAACATCAATAACATCAATAACATCAATAGCATCAATAACATCAATAGCATCAATAACATCAATAGCATCAATAACATCAATAGCATCAATAACATCAATAACATCAATAGCATCAATAACATCAATAGCATCAATAACATCAATAGCATCAATAACATCAATAGCATCAATAGCATCAATAGCATCAATAACATCAATAGCATCAATAGCATCAATAACATCAATAGCATCAATAACATCAATAGCATCAATAACATCAATAACATCAATAACATCAATAACATCAATAACATCAATAACATCAATAACATCAATAACATCAATAACATCAATAACATCAATAACATCAATAACATCAATAACATCAATAACATCAATAACATCAATTACATCAATAACATCAATAACATCAATTACATCAATAACATCAATAACATCAATAGCATCAATCACATCAATAACATCAATAACATAAATAGCATCAATAACATCAATAACATCAATAACATCAATAGCAGCAATAACATCAATAACATCAATAACATCAATAGCATCAATAACATCAATAACATCAATAACATCAATAGCATCAATAGCATCAATAGCATCAATAACATCAATAGCATCAATAGCATCAATAGCATCAATAACATCAATAGCATCAATAGCATCAATAGCATCAATGGCATCAATAACATCAATAGCATCAATAGCATCAATAGCATCAATAACATCAATAGCATCAATAACATCAATAGCATCAATAACATCAATAGCATGAATAACATCAATAGCATCAGTAACATCAATAGCATCAATAACATCAATAATATCAATAACATCAATAGCATCAATAGCATTAATAACATTAATAACATCAATAACATCAATAGCATCAATAGCATCAATAGCATCAATAACATCAATAATATCAATAGCATCAATAGCATCAATAACATCAATAACATCAATAACATCACTAACATCAATAACATCAATAACATCAATAACATCAATAACATCAATAACATCAATAACATCAATAACATCAATAACATCAATAACATCAATAACATCAATCACATCAATAACATCAATAACATCAATAACATCAATAACATCAATAACATCAATAACATCAATAACATCAATAGCATCAATAGCATCAATAGCATCAATAGCATCAATAGCATCAATAGTATCAATAACATCAATAGCATCAATATCATCAATAGCATCAATAACATCAATAGAATCAATAACATCAATAGCATCAATAACATCAATAGCATCAATAACATCAATAACATCAATAAGATCAATAACATCAATAGCATCAATAACATCAATAGCATCAATAACATCAATAGCATCAATAACATCAATAGCATCAATAACATCAATAACATCAATAGCATCAATAACATCAATAGCATCAATAACATCAATAGCATCAATAACATCATTAACATAAATAACATCAATAACATCAATAACATCAATAGCATCAATAACATCAATAACATCAATAACATCAATAACATCAATAACATCAATAACATCAATAACATCAATAACATCAATAACATCAATAACATCAATAACATCAATAACATCAATAACATTAATAACATCAATAGTATCAATAGCATCAATAACATCAATAGCATCAATAACATTAATAACATCAATAACATCAATAGCATCAATAATATCAATAACATCAATAGCATCAATAGCATTAATAACATTAATAACATCAATAACATCAATAGCATCAATAGCATCAATAGCATCAATAACATCAATAATATCAATAGCATCAATAGCATCAATAACATCAATAACATCAATAACATCACTAACATCAATAACATCAATAACATCAATAACATCAATAACATCAATAACATCAATAACATCAATAACATCAATAACATCAATAACATCAATAACATCAATAACATCAATCACATCAATAACATCAATAACATCAATAACATCAATAACATCAATAACATCAATAACATCAATAGCATCAATAACATCAATAACATCAATAACATCAATAACATCAATAGCATCAATAGCATCAATAGCATCAATAGCATCAATAGCATCAATAGTATCAATAACATCAATAGCATCAATATCATCAATAGCATCAATAACATCAATAGAATCAATAACATCAATAGCATCAATAACATCAATAGCATCAATAACATCAATAAGATCAATAACATCAATAGCATCAATAGCATCAATAACATCAATAACATCAATAACATCAATAACATCAATAGCATCAATAACATCAATAACATCAATAACATCAATAACATTAATAACATCAATAACATCAATAACATCAATAACATCAATAACATCAATAACATCAATAACATCAATAACATCAATAACATCAATAGCATCAATAACATCAATAACATCAATAACATTAATAGCATCAATAACATCAATAGCATCAATAACATCATTAGCATCAATAACATCAATAGCATCAATAGCATCAATAGCATCAATAACATCAATAACATCAATAGCATCAATAACATCAATAACATCAATAACATCAATAGCATCAATAACATCAATAACATCAACAGCATCAATAGCATCAATAGCATCAATAACATCAATAGCATCAATAGCATCAATAACATCAATAGCATCAATAGCATCAATAACATCAATAGCATCAATAGCATCAATAGCATCAATACCATCAATAGCATCAATAACATCAATAGCATAATAACATCAATAGCATCAATAACATCAATAGCATCAATAACATCAATAACATTAATAGCATCAATAGCATCAATAGCATCAATAACATCAATAGCATCAATAACATCAATAGCATCAATAGCATCAATAACATCAATAGCATCAATAACATCAATAGCATCAATAGCATCAATAGCATCAATAGCATCAATAACATTAATAGCATTAATAGCATCAATAACATCAATAACATCAATAGCATCAATAGCATCAATAACATCAATAGCATCAATAGCATCAATAGCATCAATACCATCAATAGCATCAATAACATCAATAGCATCAATAACATCAATAGCATCAATAACATCAATAGCATCAATAACATCAATAACATTAATAGCATCAATAGCATCAATAACATCAATAACATCAATAGCATCAATAGCATCAATAGCATCAATAATATCAATAGCATCAATAGCATCAATAACATCAATAACATCAATAGCATCAATAGCATCAATAGCATCAATAACATTAATAGCATCAATAACATCAATAGCATCAATAACATCAATAACATCAATAACATCAATAACATCAATATCATCAATAACATTAATAGCATCAATAGCATTAATATCATCAATAGCATCAATAGCATCAAAAACATCAATAGCATCAACAGCATTAATAACATCAATAGCATTAATAGCATCAATAGCATCAATAACATCAATAGCATCAATAACATCAATAACATTAATAGCATCAATAGCATCAATAGCATCAATAACATCAATAGCATCAATAACATCAATAGCATCAATAGCATCAATAACATCAATAGCATCAATAACATCAATAGCATCAATAGCATCAATAGCATCAATAGCATCAATAACATTAATAGCATTAATAGCATCAATAACATCAATAACATCAATAGCATCAATAGCATCAATAGCATCAATAACATCAATAGCATCAATAGCATCAATAGCATCAATACCATCAATAGCATCAATAACATCAATAGCATCAATAACATCAATAGCATCAATAACATCAATAGCATCAATAACATCAATAACATTAATAGCATCAATAGCATCAATAACATCAATAACATCAATAGCATCAATAGCATCAATAGCATCAATAACATCAATAGCATCAATAGCATCAATAACATCAATAACATCAATAGCATCAATAGCATCAATAGCATCAATAACATTAATAGCATCAATAACATCAATAGCATCAATAACATCAATAACATCAATAACATCAATAACATCAATATCATCAATAACATTAATAGCATCAATAGCATTAATATCATCAATAGCATCAATAGCATCAAAAACATCAATAGCATCAACAGCATTAATAACATCAATAGCATTAATAGCATCAATAGCATCAATAACATCAATAGCATCAATAGCATCAATAGCATCAATAACATCAATAACATCAATAGCATCAATAGCATCAATAACATCAATAGCATCAATAACATCAATAACATCAATAACATCAATAACATCAATAGCATCAATAACATCAATAGCATCAATAGCATCAATAGCATCAATAACATCAATAGCATCAATAGCATCAATAGCATCAATAACATCAATAGCATCAATAACATCAATAGCATCAATAACATCAATAACATCAATAACATCAATAACATCAATAACATCAATAACATCAATAACATCAATAACATCAGTAACATCAATAACATCAATAACATCAATAACATCAATAACATCAATAACATCAATAACATCAATAACATCAATAACATCAATAACATCAATAACATCAATAACATCAATAACATCAATAACATCAATAACATCAATAACATCAATAACATCAATAACATCAATAACATCAATAACATCAAATACATCAATAACATCAATAACATCAATTACATCAATCACATCAATAACATTAATAACATAAATAGCATCAATAACATCAATAACATCAATAGCATCAATAACATCAATAACATCAATAAAATCAATAGCATCAATAGCATCAATAACATCAATAACATCAATAGCATCAATAGCATCAATAACATCAATAGCATCAATAGCATCAATAGCATCAATAACATCAATAGCATCAATAGCATCAATAGCATCAATAACATCAATAGCATCAATAGCATCAATAGCATCAATAACATCAATAGCATCAATAACATCAATAGCATGAATAACATCAATAGCATCAGTAACATCAATAGCATCAATAACATCAATAATATCAATAACATCAATAGCATCAATAGCATCAATAACATCAATAGCATCAATAACATCAATAACATCAATAGCATCAATAGCATCAATAGCATCAATAGCATCAATAACATCAATAACATCAATAGCATCAATAATATCAATAGCATCAATAACATCAATAACATTAATAGCATCAATAACATCAATACCATTAATAACATCAATAAAATCAATAACATCAATAACATCAATAACATCAATAACATCAATAATATCAATAACATCAATAACATCAATAACATCAATAACATCAATAACATCAATAACATCAATAACATCAATAACATCAATAGCATCAATAACATCAATAACATCAATAGCATCAATAACATCAATAACATCAATACCATCAATAGCATCAATAACATCAATAACATCAATAACATCAATAGCATCAATAACATCAATAACATCAATAACATCAATAGCATCAATAACATCAATAGCATCAATAACGTCAATAACATCAATAACATCAATAGCATCAGTAACATCAATAGCATCAATAACATCAATAGCATCAATAACATCAATAGCATCAATAACATCAATATCATCAATAACATCAATAACATCAATAGCATCAATAACATCAATAGCATCAATAACATCAATAGCATCAATAACATCAATAGCATCAATAACATTAATAACATCAATAACATCATTAGCATCAATAACATAAATAACATCAATAACATCAATAACATCAATAACATCAATAGCATCAATAACATCAATAACATCAATAGCATTAATAACATCAATAGCATCAATAGCATCAATAGCATCAATAGCATCAATAACATCAATAACAACAATAGCATCAATAGCATCAATAACATCAATAGCATTAATAGCGCTAATAGCATCAATAACATCAATAGCATCAATAGCATCAATAGCATCAATAGCATCAATAACATCAATAGCATCAATAACATCAATAACATCAATAACATCAATAGCATCAATAGCATCAATAACATCAATAGCATTAATAGCATCAATAGCATCAATAGCATCAATAGCATCAATAACATCAATAGCATCAATAGCATCAATAACATCAATAACATCAATAGCATCAATAACATCAATAACATCAATAACATCAATTACATCAATAACATCAATAGCATCAATAACATCAATAGCATCAATAACATCAATAACATCAATAACATCAATAACATCAATAACATCAATAACATCAATAGCATCAATAACATCAAAAGTATCAATAGCATCAGTAGCATCAATAACATCAATAGCATCAATAGCATCAATAGCATCAATAACATCAATAGCATCAATAACATCAATAACATCAATAACATCAATAACATCAATAGCATCAATAGCATCAATAACATCAATAGCATCAATAACATCAATAGCATCAATAACATCAATAGCATCAATAACATCAATAACATCAATAACATCAATAGCATCAATAGCATCAATAGCATCAATAGCATCAATAGTATTAATAACATCAATAGCATCAATATCATCAATAGCATCAATAACATCAATAGCATCAATAACATCAATAGCATCAATAACATCAATAACATCAATAACATCAATAACATCAATAGCATCAATAACATCAATAGCATCAATAACATCAATAGCATCAATAACATCAATAGCATCAATAACATCAATAACATCAATAGCATCAATAACATCAATAGCATCAATAACATCAATAGCATCAATAACATCAATAGCATCAATAGCATCAATAGCATCAATAGCATCAATAACATCAATAGCATCAATAGCATCAATAACATCAATAGCATCAATAACATCAATAGCATCAATAACATCAATAACATCAATAACATCAATAACATCAATAACATCAATAACATCAATAACATCAATAACATCAATAACATCAATAACATCAATAACATCAATAACATCAATAACATCAATAACATCAATTACATCAATAACATCAATAACATCAATTACATCAATAACATCAATAACATCAATAGCATCAATCACATCAATAACATCAATAACATAAATAGCATCAATAACATCAATAACATCAATAACATCAATAGCATCAATAACATCAATAACATCAATAACATCAATAGCATCAATAACATCAATAACATCAATAACATCAATAGCATCAATAGCATCAATAGCATCAATAACATCAATAGCATCAATAGCATCAATAGCATCAATAACATCAATAGCATCAATAGCATCAATAGCATCAATGGCATCAATAACATCAATAGCATCAATAGCATCAATAGCATCAATAACATCAATAGCATCAATAACATCAATAGCATCAATAACATCAATAGCATGAATAACATCAATAGCATCAGTAACATCAATAGCATCAATAACATCAATAATATCAATAACATCAATAGCATCAATAGCATTAATAACATTAATAACATCAATAACATCAATAGCATCAATAGCATCAATAGCATCAATAACATCAATAATATCAATAGCATCAATAGCATCAATAACATCAATAACATCAATAACATCACTAACATCAATAACATCAATAACATCAATAACATCAATAACATCAATAACATCAATAACATCAATAACATCAATAACATCAATAACATCAATAACATCAATCACATCAATAACATCAATAACATCAATAACATCAATAACATCAATAACATCAATAACATCAATAACATCAATAGCATCAATAGCATCAATAGCATCAATAGCATCAATAGCATCAATAGTATCAATAACATCAATAGCATCAATATCATCAATAGCATCAATAACATCAATAGAATCAATAACATCAATAGCATCAATAACATCAATAGCATCAATAACATCAATAACATCAATAAGATCAATAACATCAATAGCATCAATAACATCAATAGCATCAATAACATCAATAGCATCAATAACATCAATAGCATCAATAACATCAATAACATCAATAGCATCAATAACATCAATAGCATCAATAACATCAATAGCATCAATAACATCATTAACATAAATAACATCAATAACATCAATAACATCAATAACATCAATAGCATCAATAACATCAATAACATCAATAACATCAATAACATCAATAACATCAATAACATCAATAACATCAATAACATCAATAACATCAATAACATCAATAACATCAATAACATCAATAACATTAATAACATCAATAGTATCAATAGCATCAATAACATCAATAGCATCAATAACATTAATAACATCAATAACATCAATAGCATCAATAATATCAATAACATCAATAGCATCAATAGCATTAATAACATTAATAACATCAATAACATCAATAGCATCAATAGCATCAATAGCATCAATAACATCAATAATATCAATAGCATCAATAGCATCAATAACATCAATAACATCAATAACATCACTAACATCAATAACATCAATAACATCAATAACATCAATAACATCAATAACATCAATAACATCAATAACATCAATAACATCAGTAACATCAATAACATCAATAACATCAATCACATCAATAACATCAATAACATCAATAACATCAATAACATCAATAACATCAATAACATCAATAACATCAATAGCATCAATAACATCAATAACATCAATAACATCAATAACATCAATAGCATCAATAGCATCAATAGCATCAATAGCATCAATAGCATCAATAGTATCAATAACATCAATAGCATCAATATCATCAATAGCATCAATAACATCAATAGAATCAATAACATCAATAGCATCAATAACATCAATAGCATCAATAACATCAATAACATCAATAAGATCAATAACATCAATAGCATCAATAACATCAATAGCATCAATAACATCAATAGCATCAATAACATCAATAGCATCAATAACATCAATAACATCAATAGCATCAATAACATCAATAGCATCAATAACATCAATAGCATCAATAACATCATTAACATAAATAACATCAATAACATCAATAACATCAATAACATCAATAGCATCAATAACATCAATAACATCAATAACATCAATAGCATCAATAACATCAATAGCATCAATAGCATCAATAACATCAATAGCATCAATAACATCAATAACATCAATAGCATCAATAATATCAATAGCATCAATAACATCAATAACATCAATAAAATCAATGGCATCAATAACATCAATACCATCAATAACATCAATAACATCAATAACATCAATAGCATCAATAGCATCAATAACATCAATAGCATCAATAACATCAATAGCATCAATAACATCAATAGCATCAATAACATCAATAACATCAATAACATCAATAACATCAATAACATCAATAACATCAATAACATCAATAACATCAATAACATCAATAACATCAATAACATCAATAACATCAATAACATCAATAACATTAATAACATCAATAGCATCAATAGCATCAATAACATCAATAGCATCAATAACATTAATAACATCAATAACATCAATAGCATCAATAATATCAATAGCATCAATAACATCAATAACATCAATAGCATCAATAACATCAATACCATCAATAACATCAATAAAATCAATAACATCAATAACATCAATAACATCAATAGCATCAATAGCATCAATAACATCAATAGCATCAATAGCGTCAATAGCATCAATAACATCAATAGCATCAATAGCATCAATAGCATCAATAGCATCAATAACATCAATAGCATTAATAGCATCAATAGCATCAATAACATCAATAGCATCAATACCATCAATTGCATCAATAAGATAAATAGCATCAATAGCATCAGTAGCATCAATAGCATCAATAACATCAATAACATCAATAGCATCAATAGCATCAATAGCATCAATAGCATCAATAGCATCAATAGCATCAATAGCATCAATAGCATCAATAGCATCAATAACATCAATAGCATCAATAGCATCCAATAGCATCAATAACATCAATAGCATCAATAACATCAATAGCATCAATAGCATCAATAGCATCAATAACATCAATAACATCAATAGCATCAATAGCATCAATAACATCAATAGCATCAATAACATCAATAGCATCAATAGCATCAATAGCATCAATAACATCAATAACATCAATAGCATCAATAACATCAATAACATCAATAGCATTAATAACATCAATAGCATCAATAGCATCAATAGCATCAATAGCATCAATAACATCAATAACATCAATAACATCAATAACATCAATAACATCAATAACATCAATAACATCAATAACATCAATAACATCAATAACATCAATAGCATCAATAACATCAATAACATCAATAACATCAATAGCATCAATAACATCAATAACATCAATAGCATCAATAACATCAATAACATCAATAACATCAATAACATCAATAGCATCAATAGCATCAATAACATCAATAGCATCAATAACGTCAATGACATCATTAACATCAATAACATCAATAACATTAATAACATCAATAACATCAATAGCATCAATAACATCAATAACATCAACAACATCAATAACATCAATAACATCAATAACATCAATAACATCAATAACATCAATAGCATCAATAGCATCAATAACATCAATAGCATCAATAACATCAATAGCATCAATAACATCAATAGCATCAATAACATCAATAACATCAATAACATCAATAACATCAATAACATCAATAACATCAATAGCATCAATAGCATCAATAACATCAATAGCATCAATAACATCAATAGCATCAATAACATCAATAGCATCAATAACATCAATAACATCAATAACATCAATAACATCAATAACATCAATAACATCAATAACATCAATAACATCAATAACATCAATAACATCAATAACATCAATAACATTAATAACATCAATAGCATCAATAGCATCAACAACATCAATAGCATCAATAACATTAATAACATCAATAACATCAATAGCATCAATAATATCAATAGCATCAATAACATTAATAACATCAATAGCATCAATAACATCAATACCATCAATAACATCAATAAAATCAATAACATCAATAACATCAATAACATCAATAACATCAATAACATCAATAATATCAATAACATCAATAACATCAATAACATCAATAACATCAATAACATCAATAACATCAATAACATCAATAACATCAATAACATCAATAACATCAATAACATCAATAACATCAATAGCATCAATAACATCAATAACATCAATAACATCAATAGCATCAATAACATCAATAACATCAATAGCATCAATAACATCAATAACATCAATAACATCAATAACATCAATAGCATCAATAGCATCAATAACATCAATAGCATCAATAACGTCAATGACATCAATAACATCAATAACATCACTAACATCAATAACATCAATAACATCAATAACATCAATAACATCAATAACATCAATAGCATCAATAACATCAATAGCATCAATAGCATCAATAGCATCAATAACATCAATAACATCAATAGCATCAATAGCATCAATAACATCAATAGCATCAATAGCATCAATAGCATCAATAACATCAATAACATCAATAACATCAATAACATCAAGAACATCAATAACATCAATAGCATCAATAATATCAATAGCATCAATAACATCAATAGCATCAATAATATCAATAGCATCAATAACATCAATAACATCAATAACATCAATAACATCAATAACATCAATAGCATCAATAGCATCAATAACATCAATAGCATCAATAGCGTCAATAGCATCAATAACATCAATAGCATCAATAGCATCAATAGCATCAATAGCATCAATAACATCAATAGCATTAATAGCATCAATAGCATCAATAACATCAATAGCATCAATACCATCAATTGCATCAATAAGATAAATAGCATCAATAGCATCAGTAGCATCAATAGCATCAATAACATCAATAACATCAATAGCATCAATAGCATCAATAGCATCAATAGCATCAATAGCATCAATAGCATCAATAGCATCAATAGCATCAATAACATCAATAGCATCAATAGCATCCAATAGCATCAATAACATCAATAGCATCAATAACATCAATAGCATCAATAGCATCAATAGCATCAATAACATCAATAACATCAATAGCATCAATAGCATCAATAACATCAATAGCATCAATAACATCAATAGCATCAATAGCATCAATAGCATTAATAACATCAATAACATCAATAGCATCAATAACATCAATAACATCAATAGCATTAATAACATCAATAGCATCAATAGCATCAATAGCATCAATAGCATCAATAACATCAATAACATCAATAACATCAATAACATCAATAACATTAATAACATCAATAACATCAATAGCATCAATAACATCAATAACATCAACAACATCAATAACATCAATAACATCAATAACATCAATAACATCAATAACATCAATAGCATCAATAGCATCAATAACATCAATAGCATCAATAACATCAATAGCATCAATAACATCAATAGCATCAATAACATCAATAACATCAATAACATCAATAACATCAATAACATCAATAACATCAATAACATCAATAACATCAATAACATCAATAACATCAATAACATCAATAACATCAATAACATCAATAACATCAATAACATTAATAACATCAATAGCATCAATAGCATCAATAACATCAATAGCATCAATAACATTAATAACATCAATAACATCAATAGCATCAATAATATCAATAGCATCAATAACATCAATAACATCAATAGCATCAATAACATCAATACCATCAATAACATCAATAAAATCAATAACATCAATAACATCAATAACATCAATAACATCAATAATATCAATAACATCAATAACATCAATAACATCAATAACATCAATAACATCAATAACATCAATAACATCAATAACATCAATAACATCAATAACATCAATAACATCAATAACATCAATAACATCAATAGCATCAATAACATCAATAACATCAATAACATCAATAACATCAATAACATCAATAGCATCAATAACATCAATAACATCAATAACATCAATAACATCAATAGCATCAATAGCATCAATAACATCAATAGCATCAATAACGTCAATGACATCAATAACATCAATAACATCACTAACATCAATAACATCAATAACATCAATAACATCAATAACATCAATAACATCAATAGCATCAATAACATCAATAGCATCAATAACATCAATAGCATCAATAGCATCAATAGCATCAATAACATCAATAACATCAATAGCATCAATAACATCAATAGCATCAATAGCATCAATAGCATCAATAACATCAATAACATCAATAACATCAATAACATCAAGAACATCAATAACATCAATAACATCAATAACATCAATAGCATCAATAACATCAATAGCATCAATAACATCAATAGCATCAATAACATCAATAACATCAATAACATCAATAACATCAATAACATCAATAGCATTAATAACATCAATAGCATCAATAACATCAATAGCATCAATAACATCAATAGCATCAATAACATCAATAGCATCAATAACATCAATAGCATCAATAACATCAATAACATCAATAACATCAATAACATCAATAGCATTAATAACATCAATAGCATCAATAACATCAATAACATCAATAACATCCATAACATCAATAGCATCAACAGCATCAATAGCATCAATAACATCAATAACATCAATAACATCAATAACATTAATAACATCAATAACATCAATAACATCAATAGCATTAAGTACATCAATAGCATCAATAACATCAATAGCATCAATAACATCAATAGCATCAATAACATCAATAGCATCAATAACATCAATAGCATCAATAACATCAATAGCATCAATAACATCAATAGCATCAATAACATCAATAACATCAATAACATCAATAACATCAATAACATCAATAGCATCAATAACATCAATAACATCAATAACATCAATAGCATCAATAACATCAATAACATCAATAGCATCAATAACATCAATAGCATCAATAACATTAATAACATCAATAGCATCAATAGCATCAATAACATCAATAGCATCAATAACATCAATAACATCAATAACATCAATAACATCAATAGCATCAATAACATCAATAGCATCAATAACATCAATAACATCAATAGCATCAATAACATTAATAACATCAATAACATCAATAGCATCAATAGCATCAATAACATTAATAACATCAATAACATCAATAGCATCAATAGCATCAATAACATCAATAACATCAATAGCCTCAATAACATCAATAACATCAATAACATCAATAACATCAATAACATCAATAGCATCAATAACATCAATAACATCAATAACATCAATAGCATCAATAACATCAATAGCATCAATAACATCAATAGCATCAATAACATCAATAGCATCAATAACATCAATAGCATCAATAGCATCAATAGCATCAATAACATCAATAGCATCAATAGCATCAATAGCATCAATAACATCAATAGCATCAATAACATCAATAGCATCAATAACATCACTAGCATCAATAGCATCAATAGCATCAATAACATCAATAGCATCAATAGCATCAATAGCATCAATGGCATCAATAACATCAATAGCATCAATAGCATCAATAGCATCAATAGCATCAATAGCATCAATAGCATCAATAACATCAATAGCATCAATAAGATCAATAGCATCAATAACATCAATAACATCAATAACATCAATAACATCAATAACATCAATAACATCAATAACATCAATAACATCAATAACATCAATAACATCAATAACATCAATAACATCAATAACATCAATAACATCAATAACATCAATAACATCAATAACATCAATTACATCAATAACATCAATAACATCAATTACATCAATAACATCAATAACATCAATAGCATCAATCACATCAATAACATCAATAACATAAATAGCATCAATAACATCAATAGCATCAATAGCATCAATAGCATCAATAGCATCAATAGCATCAATAGCATCAATAACATCAATAGCATCAATAAGATCAATAGCATCAATAACATCAATAACATCAATAACATCAATAACATCAATAACATCAATAACATCAATAACATCAATAACATCAATAACATCAATAACATCAATAACATCAATAACATCAATAACATCAATAACATCAATAACATCAATAACATCAATTACATCAATAACATCAATAACATCAATTACATCAATAACATCAATAACATCAATAGCATCAATCACATCAATAACATCAATAACATAAATAGCATCAATAACATCAATAACATCAATAACATCAATAGCATCAATAACATCAATAACATCAATAACATCAATAGCATCAATAACATCAATAACATCAATAACATCAATAGCATCAATACCATCAATAGCATCAATAACATCAATAGCATCAATAGCATCAATAACATCAATAGCATCAATAGCATCAATAGCATCAATGGCATCAATAACATCAATAGCATCAATAGCATCAATAGCATCAATAACATCAATAGCATCAATAACATCAATAGCATCAATAACATCAATAGCATGAATAACATCAATAGCATCAGTAACATCAATAGCATCAATAACATCAATAATATCAATAACATCAATAGCATCAATAGCATTAATAACATTAATAACATCAATAACATCAATAGCATCAATAGCATCAATAGCATCAATAACATCAATAATATCAATAGCATCAATAGCATCAATAACATCAATAACATCAATAACATCACTAACATCAATAACATCAATAACATCAATAACATCAATAACATCAATAACATCAATAACATCAATAACATCAATAACATCAATCACATCAATAACATCAATAACATCAATAACATCAATAACATCAATAGTATCAATAACATCAATAGCATCAATATCATCAATAGCATCAATAACATCAATAGAATCAATAACATCAATAGCATCAATAACATCAATAGCATCAATAACATCAATAACATCAATAAGATCAATAACATCAATAGCATCAATAACATCAATAGCATCAATAACATCAATAGCATCAATAACATCAATAGCATCAATAACATCAATAGCATCAATAACATCATTAACATAAATAACATCAATAACATCAATAGCATCAATAACATCAATAACATCAATAGCATCAATAACATCAATAACATCAATAACATCAATAGCATCAATAACATCAATAGCATCAATAGCATCAATAGCATCAATAATATCAATAGCATCAATAACATCAATAACATCAATAAAATCAATGGCATCAATAACATCAATACCATCAATAACATCAATAACATCAATAGCATCAATAACATCAATAGCATCAATAGCATCAATAACATCCATAGCATCAATAACATCAATAGCATCAATAACATCAATAACATCAATAACATCAATAACATCAATAGCATCAATAATATCAATAGCATCAATAGCATCAATAACATCAATAACATCAATAACATCAATAACATCAATAACATCAATAGCATCAATAGCATCAATAACATCAATAGCATCAATAGCGTCAATAGCATCAATAACATCAATAGCATCAATAGCATCAATAGCATCAATAGCATCAATAACATCAATAGCATTAATAGCATCAATAGCATCAATAACATCAATAGCATCAATACCATCAATTGCATCAATAAGATAAATAGCATCAATAGCATCAGTAGCATCAATAGCATCAATAACATCAATAACATCAATAACATCAATAGCATCAATAGCATCAATAGCATCAATAGCATCAATAGCATCAATAGCATCAATAGCATCAATAGCATCAATAGCATCAATAACATCAATAGCATCAATAGTATCCAATAGCATCAATAACATCAATAGCATCAATAACATCAATAGCATCAATAGCATCAATAGCATCAATAACATCAATAACATCAATAGCATCAATAGCATCAATAACATCAATAGCATCAATAGCATCAATAGCATCAATAACATCAATAACATCAATAACATCAATAACATCAAGAACATCAATAACATAAATAGCATCAATAATATCAATAGCATCAATAACATCAATAGCATTAATAGCATCAATAGCATCAATAACATCAATAGCATCAATACCATCAATTGCATCAATAAGATAAATAGCATCAATAGCATCAGTAGCATCAATAGCATCATTAACATAAATAACATCAATAACATCAATAGCATCAATAACATCAATAACATCAATAGCATCAATAACATCAATAACATCAATAACATCAATAGCATCAATAACATCAATAGCATCAATAGCATCAATAGCATCAATAATATCAATAGCATCAATAACATCAATAGCATCAATAGCATCAATAGCATCAATAACATCAATAACATCAATAACATCAATAACATCAAGAACATCAATAACATCAATAGCATCAATAATATCAATAGCATCAATAACATCAATAGCATCAATAATATCAATAGCATCAATAACATCAATAACATCAATAACATCAATAACATCAATAACATCAATAGCATCAATAACATCAATAGCATCAATAGCGTCAATAGCATCAATAACATCAATAGCATCAATAGCATCAATAGCATCAATAGCATCAATAACATCAATAGCATTAATAGCATCAATAGCATCAATAACATCAATAGCATCAATACCATCAATTGCATCAATAAGATAAATAGCATCAATAGCATCAGTAGCATCAATAGCATCAATAACATCAATAACATCAATAGCATCAATAGCATCAATAGCATCAATAGCATCAATAGCATCAATAGCATCAATAGCATCAATAGCATCAATAGCATCAATAGCATCAATAACATCAATAGCATCAATAGCATCCAATAGCATCAATAACATCAATAGCATCAATAACATCAATAGCATCAATAGCATCAATAGCATCAATAGCATCAATAACATCAATAACATCAATAGCATCAATAGCATCAATAACATCAATAGCATCAATAACATCAATAGCATCAATAGCATCAATAGCATCAATAACATCAATAACATCAATAGCATCAATAACATCAATAACATCAATAGCATTAATAACATCAATAGCATCAATAGCATCAATAGCATCAATAGCATCAATAACATCAATAACATCAATAACATCAATAACATCAATAACATTAATAACATCAATAACATCAATAGCATCAATAACATCAATAACATCAACAACATCAATAACATCAATAACATCAATAACATCAATAACATCAATAGCATCAATAGCATCAATAACATCAATAGCATCAATAACATCAATAGCATCAATAACATCAATAGCATCAATAACATCAATAACATCAATAACATCAATAACATCAATAACATCAATAACATCAATAACATCAATAACATCAATAACATCAATAACATTAATAACATCAATAGCATCAATAGCATCAATAACATCAATAGCATCAATAACATTAATAACATCAATAACATCAATAGCATCAATAATATCAATAGCATCAATAACATCAATAACATCAATAGCATCAATAACATCAATACCATCAATAACATCAATAAAATCAATAACATCAATAACATCAATAACATCAATAACATCAATAATATCAATAACATCAATAACATCAATAACATCAATAACATCAATAACATCAATAACATCAATAACATCAATAACATCAATAACATCAATAACATCAATAACATCAATAACATCAATAACATCAATAGCATCAATAACATCAATAACATCAATAACATCAATAGCATCAATAACATCAATAACATCAATAGCATCAATAACATCAATAACATCAATAACATCAATAACATCAATAGCATCAATAGCATCAATAACATCAGTAGCATCAATAACGTCAATGACATCAATAACATCAATAACATCACTAACATCAATAACATCAATAACATCAATAACATCAATAACATCAATAACATCAATAGCATCAATCACATCAATAGCATCAATAGCATCAATAGCATCAATAACATCAATAACATCAATAGCATCAATAGCATCAATAACATCAATAGCATCAATAGCATCAATAGCATCAATAACATCAATAACATCAAGAACATCAATAACATCAATAACATCAATAACATCAATAACATCAATAACATCAATAGCATCAATAACATCAATAGCATCAATAACATCAATAGCATCAATAACACCAATAACATCAATAACATCAATAACATCAATAACATCAATAACATCAATAGCATTAATAACATCAATAGCATCAATAACATCAATAGCATCAATAACATCAATAGCATCAATAACATCAATAGCATCAATAACATCAATAGCATCAATAACATCAATAACATCAATAACATCAATAACATCAATAGCATTAATAACATCAATAGCATCAATAACATCAATAACATCAATAACATCAATAACATCCATAACATCAATAGCATCAACAGCATCAATAGCATCAATAACATCAATAACATCAATAACATCAATAACATTAATAACATCAATAACATCAATAACATCAATAACATCAATAGCATTAATAACATCAATAGCATCAATAACATCAATAGCATCAATAACATCAATAGCATCAATAACATCAATAGCATCAATAACATCAATAGCATCAATAACATCAATAGCATCAATAACATCAATAGCATCAATAACATCAATAGCATCAATAACATCAATAACATCAATAACATCAATAACATCAATAACATCAATAGCATCAATAACATCAATAACATCAATAACATCAATAGCATCAATAACATCAATAACATCAATAGCATCAATAACATCAATAGCATCAATAACATTAATAACATCAATAGCATCAATAGCATCAATAACATCAATAGCATCAATAACATCAATAACATCAATAACATCAATAACATCAATAGCATCAATAACATCAATAGCATCAATAACATCAATAACATCAATAGCATCAATAACATTAATAACATCAATAACATCAATAGCATCAATAGCATCAATAACATTAATAACATCAATAACATCAATAGCATCAATAGCATCAATAACATCAATAACATCAATAGCCTCAATAACATCAATAACATCAATAACATCAATAACATCAATAACATCAATAGCATCAATAACATCAATAACATCAATAACATCAATAGCATCAATAACATCAATAGCACCAATAACATCAATAGCATCAATAACATCAATAGCATCAATAGCATCAATAGCATCAATAACATCAATAGCATCAATAACATCAATAGCATCAATAGCATCAATAGCATCAATAACATCAATAGCATCAATAACATCAATAGCATCAATAACATCACTAGCATCAATAGCATCAATAGCATCAATAACATCAATAGCATCAATAGCATCAATAGCATCAATGGCATCAATAACATCAATAGCATCAATAGCATCAATAGCATCAATAGCATCAATAGCATCAATAGCATCAATAACATCAATAGCATCAATAAGATCAATAGCATCAATAACATCAATAACATCAATAACATCAATAACATCAATAACATCAATAACAGAGCATTCTGAGTCGATTCTACGGTTAGTTTTGAAAATATCACTTAAATGTTGAATTTTTAAGTCGATTCTACGGTTAGTTTTGAAAATATCACTTAAATGTCGAAATTTTAATAATTGGTGGTCATTTTGAGTGTAAAACGACCAAACAACGTAAAACAAGCCCCTTTCTGTCGATTTAGAGCATTTTGAGTCGATTCTACGGTTAGTTTTGAAAATATCACTTAAATGTCGAAATTTTAAGTCGATTCTACGGTTAGTTTTGAAAATATCACTTAAATGTCGAAATTTTAATAATTGGTGGTCATTTTCAGTGTAAAACGACCAAACAACGTAAAACAAGCCCCTTTCTGTCGATTTAGAGCATTCTGAGTCGATTCTACGGTTAGTTTTGAAAATATCAATTAAATGTCGAAATTTTAATAATTGGTGGTCATTTTGAGTGTAACATCAATAGCATCAATAACATCAATAACATCAATAGCATCAATAACATCAATAACATCAATAACATCAATAGCATCAATAACATCAATAGCATCAATAGCATCAATAGCATCAATAATATCAATAGCATCAATAACATCAATAACATCAATAAAATCAATGGCATCAATAACATCAATACCATCAATAACATCAATAACATCAATAGCATCAATAACATCAATAGCATCAATAGCATCAATAACATCCATAGCATCAATAACATCAATAGCATCAATAACATCAATAACATCAATAACATCAATAACATCAATAGCATCAATAATATCAATAGCATCAATAGCATCAATAACATCAATAACATCAATAACATCAATAACATCAATAACATCAATAGCATCAATAGCATCAATAACATCAATAGCATCAATAGCGTCAATAGCATCAATAACATCAATAGCATCAATAGCATCAATAGCATCAATAGCATCAATAACATCAATAGCATTAATAGCATCAATAGCATCAATAACATCAATAGCATCAATACCATCAATTGCATCAATAAGATAAATAGCATCAATAGCATCAGTAGCATCAATAGCATCAATAACATCAATAACATCAATAACATCAATAGCATCAATAGCATCAATAGCATCAATAGCATCAATAGCATCAATAGCATCAATAGCATCAATAGCATCAATAACATCAATAGCATCAATAGTATCCAATAGCATCAATAACATCAATAGCATCAATAACATCAATAGCATCAATAGCATCAATAGCATCAATAACATCAATAACATCAATAGCATCAATAGCATCAATAACATCAATAGCATCAATAGCATCAATAGCATCAATAACATCAATAACATCAATAACATCAATAACATCAAGAACATCAATAACATAAATAGCATCAATAATATCAATAGCATCAATAACATCAATAGCATTAATAGCATCAATAGCATCAATAACATCAATAGCATCAATACCATCAATTGCATCAATAAGATAAATAGCATCAATAGCATCAGTAGCATCAATAGCATCATTAACATAAATAACATCAATAACATCAATAGCATCAATAACATCAATAACATCAATAGCATCAATAACATCAATAACATCAATAACATCAATAGCATCAATAACATCAATAGCATCAATAGCATCAATAGCATCAATAATATCAATAGCATCAATAACATCAATAGCATCAATAGCATCAATAGCATCAATAACATCAATAACATCAATAACATCAATAGCATCAATAACATCAATAACATCAATAACATCAATAACATCAATAACATTAATAACATCAATAACATCAATAGCATCAATAACATCAATAACATCAACAACATCAATAACATCAATAACATCAATAACATCAATAACATCAATAGCATCAATAGCATCAATAACATCAATAGCATCAATAACATCAATAGCATCAATAACATCAATAGCATCAATAACATCAATAACATCAATAACATCAATAACATCAATAACATCAATAACATCAATAACATCAATAACATCAATAACATCAATAACATCAATAACATTAATAACATCAATAGCATCAATAGCATCAATAACATCAATAGCATCAATAACATTAATAACATCAATAACATCAATAGCATCAATAATATCAATAGCATCAATAACATCAATAACATCAATAGCATCAATAACATCAATACCATCAATAACATCAATAAAATCAATAACATCAATAACATCAATAACATCAATAACATCAATAATATCAATAACATCAATAACATCAATAACATCAATAACATCAATAACATCAATAACATCAATAACATCAATAACATCAATAACATCAATAACATCAATAACATCAATAACATCAATAACATCAATAGCATCAATAACATCAATAACATCAATAACATCAATAGCATCAATAACATCAATAACATCAATAGCATCAATAACATCAATAACATCAATAACATCAATAACATCAATAGCATCAATAGCATCAATAACATCAGTAGCATCAATAACGTCAATGACATCAATAACATCAATAACATCACTAACATCAATAACATCAATAACATCAATAACATCAATAACATCAATAACATCAATAGCATCAATCACATCAATAGCAT
Source organism: Altica lythri (assembly GCA_964028335.1). Taxonomy (NCBI): domain Eukaryota; kingdom Metazoa; phylum Arthropoda; class Insecta; order Coleoptera; family Chrysomelidae; genus Altica; species Altica lythri. The sequence goes on along the minus strand of CAXIIO010000699.1, from coordinate 7,254 downwards.
CAATAGCATCAATAGCATCAATAACATCAATAACATCAATAGCATCAATAGCATCAATAACATCAATAGCATCAATAGCATCAATAGCATCAATAACATCAATAACATCAAGAACATCAATAACATCAATAACATCAATAACATCAATAACATCAATAGCATCAATAACATCAATAGCATCAATAACATCAATAGCATCAATAACATCAATAACATCAATAACATCAATAACATCAATAACATCAATAACATCAATAACATCAATAGCATTAATAACATCAATAGCATCAATAACATCAATAGCATCAATAACATCAATAGCATCAATAACATCAATAGCATCAATAACATCAATAGCATCAATAACATAAATAACATCAATAACATCAATAACATCAATAGCATTAATAACATCAATAGCATCAATAACATCAATAACATCAATAACATCCATAACATCAATAGCATCAACAGCATCAATAGCATCAATAACATCAATAACATCAATAACATCAATAACATTAATAACATCAATAACATCAATAACATCAATAACATCAATAGCATTAATAACATCAATAGCATCAATAACATCAATAGCATCAATAACATCAATAGCATCAATAACATCAATAGCATCAATAACATCAATAGCATCAATAACATCAATAGCATCAATAACATCAATAGCATCAATAACATCAATAGCATCAATAACATCAATAACATCAATAACATCAATAACATCAATAACATCAATAGCATCAATAACATCAATAACATCAATAACATCAATAGCATCAATAACATCAATAACATCAATAGCATCAATAACATCAATTGCATCAATAACATTAATAACATCAATAGCATCAATAGCATCAATAACATCAATAGCATCAATAACATCAATAACATCAATAACATCAATAACATCAATAGCATCAATAACATCAATAGCATCAATAACATCAATAACATCAATAGCATCAATAACATTAATAACATCAATAACATCAATAGCATCAATAGCATCAATAACATTAATAACATCAATAACATCAATAGCATCAATAGCATCAATAACATCAATAACATCAATAGCCTCAATAACATCAATAACATCAATAACATCAATAACATCAATAACATCAATAGCATCAATAACATCAATAACATCAATAACATCAATAGCATCAATAACATCAATAGCACCAATAACATCAATAGCATCAATAACATCAATAGCATCAATAGCATCAATAGCATCAATAACATCAATAGCATCAATAACATCAATAGCATCAATAGCATCAATAGCATCAATAACATCAATAGCATCAATAACATCAATAGCATCAATAACATCACTAGCATCAATAGCATCAATAGCATCAATAACATCAATAGCATCAATAGCATCAATAGCATCAATGGCATCAATAACATCAATAGCATCAATAGCATCAATAGCATCAATAGCATCAATAGCATCAATAGCATCAATAACATCAATAGCATCAATAAGATCAATAGCATCAATAACATCAATAACATCAATAACATCAATAACATCAATAACATCAATAACATCAATAACAGAGCATTCTGAGTCGATTCTACGGTTAGTTTTGAAAATATCACTTAAATGTTGAATTTTTAAGTCGATTCTACGGTTAGTTTTGAAAATATCACTTAAATGTCGAAATTTTAATAATTGGTGGTCATTTTGAGTGTAAAACGACCAAACAACGTAAAACAAGCCCCTTTCTGTCGATTTAGAGCATTTTGAGTCGATTCTACGGTTAGTTTTGAAAATATCACTTAAATGTCGAAATTTTAAGTCGATTCTACGGTTAGTTTTGAAAATATCACTTAAATGTCGAAATTTTAATAATTGGTGGTCATTTTCAGTGTAAAACGACCAAACAACGTAAAACAAGCCCCTTTCTGTCGATTTAGAGCATTCTGAGTCGATTCTACGGTTAGTTTTGAAAATATCAATTAAATGTCGAAATTTTAATAATTGGTGGTCATTTTGAGTGTAAAACGACCAAACAATGTAAAACAAGCCCCTTTCTGTCGATTTAGAGCATTCTGAGTCGATTTTACGGTTAGTTTTAAAAATATCATTTAAATGTCGAAATTTTAAGTCGATTCTACGGTTAGTTTTGAAAATATCACTTAAATGTCGAAATTTTAATAATTGGTGGTTATTTTTAGTGTAAAACGACCAAACAAGATAAAACAAGCCCCTTTCTGTTGATTTAGAGCATTCTGAGTCGATTCTACGGTTAGTTTTGAAAATATCACTTAAATGTCGAAATTTTAATAATTGGTGGTCATTTTGAGTGTAAAACGACCAAACAACGTAAAACAAGCCCCTTTCTGTCGATTTAGAGCATTCTGAGTCGATTCTACGGTTAGTTTTGAAAATATCACTTAAATGTCGAAATTTTAAGTCGATTCTACGGTTAGTTTTGAAAATATCACTTAAATGTCGAAATTTTAATAATTGGTGGTCATTTTGAGTGTAAAACGACCAAACAACGTAAAACAAGCCCCTTTCTGTCGATTTAGAGCATTCTGAGTCGATTCTACGGTTAGTTTTGAAAATATCACGTAAATGTCGAAATTTTAAGTCGATTCTACGGTTAGTTTTGAAAATATCACTTAAATGTCGAAATTTTAATAATTGGTGGTTATTTTCAGTGTAAAACGATCAAACAACGTAAAACAAGCCCCTTTCTGTCGATTTAGAGCATTCTGAGTCGATTCTACGGTTAGTTTTGAAAATATCAATTAAATGTAGAAATTTTAATAATTGGTGGTCATTTTGAGTGTAAAACGACCAAACAATGTGAAACAAGCCTCTTTCTGTCGATTTAGAGCATTCTGAGTCGATTTTACGGTTAGTTTTAAAAATATCATTTAAATGTCGAAATTTTAAGTCGATTCTACGGTTAGTTTTGAAAATATCACTTAAATGTCGAAATTTTAATAATTGGTGGTCATTTTCAGTGTAAAACGACCAAACAACGTAAAACAAGCCCCTTTCTGTCGATTTAGAGCATTCTGAGTCGATTCTACGGTTAGTTTTGAAAATATCAATTAAATGTCGAAATTTTAATAATTGATGGTCATTTTGAGTGTAAAACGACCAAACAATGTAAAACAAGCCCCTTTTTGTCGATGTAGAGCATTCTGAGTCGATTTTACGGTTAGTTTTGAAAATATCATTTAAATGTCGAAATTTTAAGTCGATTCTACGGTTAGTTTTGAAAATATCACTTAAATGTCGAAATTTTAATAATTGGTGGTCATTTTGAGTGTAAAACAACCAAACAAGATAAAACAAGCCCCTTTCTGTCGATTTAGAGCATTCTGAGTCGATTCTACGGTTAGTTTTGAAAATATCACTTAAATGTCGAAATTTTAAGTCGATTCTACGGTTAGTTTTGAAAATATCACTTAAATGTCGAAATTTTAATAATTGGTGGTCATTTTCAGTGTAAAACGACCAAACAACGTAAAACAAGCCCCTTTCTGTCGATTTAGAGCATTCTGAGTCGATTCTACGGTTAGTTTTGAAAATATCAATTAAATGTCGAAATTTTAATAATTGGTGGTCATTTTGAGTGTAAAACGACCAAACAATGTAAAACAAGCCCCTTTCTGTCGATTTAGAGCATTCTGAGTCGATTCTACGGTTAGTTTTGAAAATATCACTTAAATGTCGAAATTTTAATAATTGGTGGTCATTTTGAGTGTAAAACGACCAAACAACGTAAAACAAGCCCCTTTCTGTCGATTTAGAGCATTCTGAGTCGATTCTACGGTTAGTTTTGAAAATATCACTTAAATGTCGAAATTTTAAGTCGATTCTACGGTTAGTTTTGAAAATATCACTTAAATGTCGATCACTTAAAACGACCAAACAACGTAAAACAAGCCCCTTTCTGTCGATTTAGAGCATTCTGAGTCGATTCTACGGTTAGTTTTGAAAATATCAATTAAATGTCGAAATTTTAATAATTGGTGGTCATTTTGAGTGTAAAACGACCAAACAACGTAAAACCAGCCCCTTTCTGTCGATTTAGAGCATTCTGAGTCGATTCTACGGTTAGTTTTGAAAATATCACTTAAATGTCGAAATTTTAAGTCGATTCTACGGTTAGTTTTGAAAATATCACTTAAATGTCGAAATTTTAATAATTGGTGGTCATTTTGAGTGTAAAACGACCAAACAATGTAAAACAAGCCCCTTTCTGTCGATTTAGAGCATTCTGAGTCGATTTTACGGTTAGTTTTAAAAATATCATTTAAATGTCGAAATTTTAAGTCGATTCTACGGTTAGTTTTGAAAATATCACTTAAATGTCGAAATTTTAATAATTGGTGGTTATTTTTAGTGTAAAACGACCAAACAAGATAAAACAAGCCCCTTTCTGTTGATTTAGAGCATTCTGAGTCGATTCTACGGTTAGTTTTGAAAATATCACTTAAATGTCGAAATTTTAATAATTGGTGGTCATTTTGAGTGTAAAACGACCAAACAACGTAAAACAAGCCCCTTTCTGTCGATTTAGAGCATTCTGAGTCGATTCTACGGTTAGTTTTGAAAATATCACTTAAATGTCGAAATTTTAAGTCGATTCTACGGTTAGTTTTGAAAATATCACTTAAATGTCGAAATTTTAATAATTGGTGGTCATTTTGAGTGTAAAACGACCAAACAACGTAAAACAAGCCCCTTTCTGTCGATTTAGAGCATTCTGAGTCGATTCTACGGTTAGTTTTGAAAATATCACGTAAATGTCGAAATTTTAAGTCGATTCTACGGTTAGTTTTGAAAATATCACTTAAATGTCGAAATTTTAATAATTGGTGGTCATTTTGAGTGTAAAACGACCAAACAACGTAAAACAAGCCCCTTTCTGTCGATTTAGAGCATTCTGAGTCGATTCTACGGTTAGTTTTGAAAATATCACGTAAATGTCGAAATTTTAAGTCGATTCTACGGTTAGTTTTGAAAATATCAATTAAATGTAGAAATTTTAATAATTGGTGGTCATTTTGAGTGTAAAACGACCAAACAATGTGAAACAAGCCTCTTTCTGTCGATTTAGAGCATTCTGAGTCGATTTTACGGTTAGTTTTAAAAATATCATTTAAATGTCGAAATTTTAAGTCGATTCTACGGTTAGTTTTGAAAATATCACTTAAATGTCGAAATTTTAATAATTGGTGGTCATTTTCAGTGTAAAACGACCAAACAACGTAAAACAAGCCCCTTTCTGTCGATTTAGAGCATTCTGAGTCGATTCTACGGTTAGTTTTGAAAATATCAATTAAATGTCGAAATTTTAATAATTGATGGTCATTTTGAGTGTAAAACGACCAAACAATGTAAAACAAGCCCCTTTCTGTCGATGTAGAGCATTCTGAGTCGATTTTACGGTTAGTTTTGAAAATATCATTTAAATGTCGAAATTTTAAGTCGATTCTACGGTTAGTTTGAAAATATCACTTAAATGTCGAAATTTTAATAATTGGTGGTCATTTTGAGTGTAAAACAACCAAACAAGATAAAACAAGCCCCTTTCTGTCGATTTAGAGCATTCTGAGTCGATTCTACGGTTAGTTTTAAAAATATCATTTAAATGTCGAAATTTTAAGTCGATTCTACGGTTAGTTTTGAAAATATCACTTAAATGTCGAAATTTTAATAATTGGTGGTTATTTTTAGTGTAAAACGACCAAACAAGATAAAACAAGCCCCTTTCTGTTGATTTAGAGCATTCTGAGTCGATTCTACGGTTAGTTTTGAAAATATCACTTAAATGTCGAAATTTTAAGTCGATTCTACGGTTAGTTTTGAAAATATCACTTAAATGTCGAAATTTTAATAATTGGTGGTCATTTTCAGTGTAAAACGACCAAACAACGTAAAACAAGCCCCTTTCTGTCGATTTAGAGCATTCTGAGTCGATTCTACGGTTAGTTTTGAAAATATCAATTAAATGTCGAAATTTTAATAATTGGTGGTCATTTTGAGTGTAAAACGACCAAACAATGTAAAACAAGCCCCTTTCTGTCGATTTAGAGCATTCTGAGTCGATTTTACGGTTAGTTTTGAAAATATCATTTAAATGTCGAAATTTTAAGTCGATTCTACGGTTAGTTTTGAAAATATCACTTAAATGTCGAAATTTTAATAATTGGTGGTCATTTTGAGTGTAAAACGACCAAACAAGATAAAACAAGCCCCTTTCTGTCGATTTAAAGCATTCTGAGTCGATTCTACGGTTAGTTTTGAAAATATCACTTAAATGTCGAAATTTTAATAATTGGTGGTCATTTTGAGTGTAAAACGACCAAACAACGTAAAACAAGCCCCTTTCTGTCGATTTAGAGCATTCTGAGTCGATTCTACGGTTAGTTTTGAAAATATCACTTAAATGTCGAAATTTAAGTCGATTCTACGGTTAGTTTTGAAAATATCACTTAAATGTCGATCACTTAAAACGACCAAACAACGTAAAACAAGCCCCTTTCTGTCGATTTAGAGCATTCTGAGTCGATTCTACGGTTAGTTTTGAAAATATCAATTAAATGTCGAAATTTTAATAATTGGTGGTCATTTTGAGTGTAAAACGACCAAACAACGTAAAACCAGCCCCTTTCTGTCGATTTAGAGCATTCTGAGTCGATTCTACGGTTAGTTTTGAAAATATCACTTAAATGTCGAAATTTTAAGTCGATTCTACGGTTAGTTTTGAAAATATCACTTAAATGTCGAAATTTTAATAATTGGTGGTCATTTTCAGTGTAAAACGACCAAACAACGTAAAACAAGCCCCCTTTCTGTCGATTTAGAGCATTCTGAGTCGATTCTACGGTTAGTTTTGAAAATATCACTTAAATGTCGAAATTTTAATAATTGGTGGTTATTTTCAGTGTAAAACGACCAAACAACGTAAAACAAGCCCCTTTCTGTCGATTTAGAGCATTCTGAGTCGATTCTACGGTTAGTTTAGAAAATATCACTTAAATGTCAAAATTTTAATAATTGGTGGTCATTTCGAGTGTAAAACGACCAAACAACGTAAAACAAGCCCCTTTCTGTCGATTTAGAACATTCTGAGTCGATTCTACGGTTAGTTTTGAAAATATCACTTAAATGTCGAAATTTTAAGTCGATTCTACGGTTAGTTTTGAAAATATCACTTAAATGTCGAAATTTTAATAATT
>CAXIIO010000698.1:22500-32442 GCA_964028335.1 Altica lythri | reverse complement strand
TTACGAATTTCTCCATTTGTAACGCCGTGTTTTACAAACGAGGCGTACACGGAGTAAACGTGCACAAGTATTTCCTCTTAATTTCGTCACCAATGAGTACATGCATTTTTACCATCTTGACAATTTGGGCGAAAAACTTTCAACACCGTCGGAATAATATATCGCATTCTACGATTTTGAATTCCTTAGAAAAAAATTATTCGTTTTTTTATCAGAATAACAGATGGATACGAATTTGTTATTTTTCTTGGTACCCAATTTTTATCAAGACAAATTGGTATATACATATTAATATTAGACCTCATCGACAACTTTGTTTTTTTTAGAACTTTAAAGTAAACAAAAATATAAATAATATAATTGTTTCTAACTTTAGTTCCTAAAAACATTTCGTTTATTTCGCATTCTATACCTCAAAAGATCGTATGCGTTTAATAACGGACGTTCTAATGACAGCATATGCAAGTAAAACGATATATAGTTCAAATATTTATAACAGACTTGTCGTAAGTTGACAAACACTGTAATGATCCTTCCGCAGGTTCACCTACGGAAACCTTGTTACGACTTTTACTTCCTCTAAATGATCAAGTTTGGTCATCTTTCCGAAGCATCGACGACGCCGAAACGCCACCGCGCTCAGTCCGAAGACCTCACTAAATCATTCAATCGGTAGTAGCGACGGGCGGTGTGTACAAAGGGCAGGGACGTAATCAACGCGAGCTTATGACTCGCGCTTACTGGGAATTCCTCGTTCATGGGGAACAATTGCAAGCCCCAATCCCTAGCACGAAGGAGGTTCAGCGGGTTACCCGGGCCGCTCGGCCAGGGAGGACACGCTGATTCCTTCAGTGTAGCGCGCGTGCGGCCCAGAACATCTAAGGGCATCACAGACCTGTTATTGCTCAATCTCGTGCGGCTAGAAGCCGCCTGTCCCTCTAAGAAGAATTGTTTGTACGCCGACAGTAAAAACCGCGCGCAGTGGGGGCCGAAACCCATCACCGGCGGGCCTTTGGGATGTCGAAATACGCCTAGTTAGCAGGCTAGAGTCTCGTTCGTTATCGGAATTAACCAGACAAATCGCTCCACCAACTAAGAACGGCCATGCACCACCACCCACCGAATCAAGAAAGAGCTCTCAATCTGTCAATCCTTCCGGTGTCCGGGCCTGGTGAGGTTTCCCGTGTTGAGTCAAATTAAGCCGCAGGCTCCACTCCTGGTGGTGCCCTTCCGTCAATTCCTTTAAGTTTCAGCTTTGCAACCATACTTCCCCCGGAACCCAAAAGCTTTGGTTTCCCGGAAGCTGCCCGCCGAGTCATCGGAGGAACGTCGGCGGATCGCTAGCTGGCATCGTTTATGGTTAGAACTAGGGCGGTATCTGATCGCCTTCGAACCTCTAACTTTCGTTCTTGATCAATGAAAGCGTTTTTGGCAAATGCTTTCGCTTCTGTCCGTCTTGCGACGATCCAAGAATTTCACCTCTAACGTCGCAATACGAATGCCCCCATCCGTTCCTATTAATCATTACCTCGGGGTTCCGAAAACCAACAAAATAGAACCGAGGTCCTATTCCATTATTCCATGCACACAGTATTCAGGCGAAGTTTTAGCCTGCTTTAAGCACTCTAATTTGTTCAAAGTAAACGTGCCGGCCCACCTCGACACTCAGTGAAGAGCACCGCGGCGGGATTGAGTTGGGCCGCCCTTGCGAGCTAAGCCCACCGGCAGGACGTCCCGCGACACGCCAGTTGACACCGCGTACGATGAACCAGCGACGCGGGACACAGATTCGACTACGAGCTTTTTAACCGCAACAACTTTAATATACGCTATTGGAGCTGGAATTACCGCGGCTGCTGGCACCAGACTTGCCCTCCAATTGATCCTCGTTAAAGGGTTTAGAGTGTACTCATTCCGATTACGGGGCCTCGGATGAGTCCCGTATCGTTATTTTTCGTCACTACCTCCCCGTGCCGGGAGTGGGTAATTTGCGCGCCTGCTGCCTTCCTTGGATGTGGTAGCCGTTTCTCAGGCTCCCTCTCCGGAATCGAACCCTGATTCCCCGTTACCCGTTACAACCATGGTAGGCGCAGAACCTACCATCGACAGTTGATAAGGCAGACATTTGAAAGATGCGTCGCCGGTGCGAGACCGTGCGATCAGCGTAAAGTTATTCAGAGTCACCAAGTATTACGATGTCGAGCAAGCTCGCCACCGATTGGTTTTGATCTAATAAAAGCGCTCCTTCCGTCTCCGGTCGGAGCTCTGTTTGCATGTATTAGCTCTAGAATTACCACAGTTATCCAAGTAAATGTGGGTACGATCTAAGGAACCATAACTGATTTAATGAGCCTTTCGCGGTTTCACCTTAATTTGGCTTGTACTGAGACATGCATGGCTTAATCTTTGAGACAAGCATATGACTACTGGCAGGATCAACCAGGGAGCTGTTGTTCCGTCATTCGAAAAAGAATAACAGAGATTATCAGTCTCCTCTAGTATTACAAATTTGCAATTCAAGAGAAACAAAAGACCGATGTGTCAAATCTCTATCATATTCTTTTCCTAGTGCGTGTTGAATTTTGCGTACATGAAAAGTTAAACTTTTCGCACGCCACGCTTAATAGGAGATAAGGTATATATGATATTTATAGAAGACAAGACAATCGTATTTGTATTATCTCTTATATTACATATAAAAACCGGACAGACAATATATTACATAACAGAGAGCTAGTTTTAAATGTAACTACTTTGTCATGTTTTATATAAACGCCTACCGGCAAAAAATTTCGAACATTCTCTCGACCCTTCGCTAGATATAAAGCGACACGGTGTACTCGAAAGAATCGTTACGAATAGAAATTCTCGCTCGGACAGAAGAGAGTTGTCGCAAAAAATGAAAAATTTGATTGAAATCAAATTTTATTAGTTTGATCGCATGTGGATCGCCAAACGTGTAAACGCCTTGCAAAATCCGCGATCTCGCTGTGTGATCTGTATCTTACGATACAAAAAATAATTGTGGTTTTATATATACATAATTTTATATTTCTTAACAATTACTACCAACATTTTTGAAGATAGAAATGTTAGAAAATAAAATATATAATATAAATCTCAACCACAATGCAAAAAGATCAAACTTGGACAACACCAGACTTTTAGATCGAGTATTTGTCGAGTCGTCTTTTTACATAACTGGGCAATTGTTATTATAGCGCTTTACGTTATTTAGTATATGTAGTTTAAATTTATGGTTTAATACTTTATATAATTTAATATTCGTCCAATAAATTTAATCATTACGTAATCTATATAACATTCTAATGAAAATAAAGATTACATTATAAAATTTCATAAAATTTTATTAAAACTTAAGTTGTTATGTTGGCACAATTAAGTGATATTTACAAAAAAATATATTTAAAAAAAATTATTTTTACATATTACTGAGAAATAACTTGTAAAATTTAACTACAATAATAATTCAATCATTTCTTACTAAAATACGTTAACACAATTAATTCAGTTATTAAATTGGTTTATCTTAATATTAAATTAACAAGATATAAAAACTATTATTCGTTGACCATTATATCATGTGCTTTCAAAAATATTCCACGTACTTTCACAAATTAAACATTTAAAAAAGTATACTTTATTTACTACTACCGTTTTTTAGAATCGACAGCAGAAACAGTAGCATATATATTTCGTTTAATTTAATAAAAATATATTTTTCTCTGATTTAGCATATAAATATAATTTTAGAAAAATTCTACATACTTTCACAAGTTAAAACTTAAAATTCTACAAAACAGTTTTCGAAGCTTAAACCTACATTTTTTTACTAGCACTGTTTCTTGGAATCGGAAACAGAAGCAGAAGCATAAATATTTCATTTACTTTTCAATATTAATACAATTTCTACGTACTATCACAACAAGTAAAAACATGAAATTCTACAAAACAGCTATCTACCTTAAAACTACACTTTATTTACTAGCACTGCTTCTTAATATTGAAAGCAAAAGCAGTTGTATAGATATTTAGTTTATATTAACAATATAAAAATATTTTCAATAAAATTCTCTGTACTTTCACAAGTTAAATATGTAAAAAAGTACATTTTATTTACTACCACCGTTTTTCAAACTCAAAAGCAGAATCAGTAGCATATATATTTCGTTTAATTTACGACATAAAAATATATTTTTCTCTGATTTACCATATAAATATAATTCCAGAAAAATTCTACATACTTTCACAAGTTAAAACTTAAAATTCTACAAAACAGCTTTCGAAGCTTAAACCTACATTTTTTCACTAGCATTGTTTCTTGGAATCGGAAACAGAAGCAGAAGCATAAATATTTCATTTACTTTTCAATATTAATAAAATTTCAAAAAATTTCTACGTACTTTCACAACAAGTAAAAACATGAAATTCTACAAAACAGCTATCTACCTTAAAACTACACTTTATTTACTAGCACTGCTTCTTAATATTGAAAGCAAAAGCAGTTGTATAGATATTTAGTTTATATTAACAATATAAAAATATTTTCAATAAAATTCTCCGTACTTTCACAAGTTAAATATGTAAAAAAGTACATTTTATTTACTACTACCGTTTTTTAGAATCGACAGCAGAAACAGTAGCATATATATTTCGTTTAATTTAATAAAAATATATTTTTCTCTGATTTAGCATATAAATATAATTTTAGAAAAATTCTACATACTTTCACAAGTTAAAACTTAAAATTCTACAAAACAGTTTTCGAAGCTTAAACCTACATTTTTTTACTAGCACTGTTTCTTGGAATCGGAAACAGAAGCAGAAGCATAAATATTTCATTTACTTTTCAATATTAATAAAATTTCTACGTACTATCACAACAAGTAAAAACATGAAATTCTACAAAACAGCTATCTAGCTTAAAACTACACTTTATTTACTAGCACTGCTTCTTAATATTGAAAGCAAAAGCAGTTGTATAGATATTTAGTTTATATTAACAATATAAAAATATTTTCAATAAAATTCTCTGTACTTTCACAAGTTAAATATGTAAAAAAGTACATTTTATTTACTACCACCGTTTTTCAAACTCAAAAGCAGAATCAGTAGCATATATATTTCGTTTAATTTACGACATAAAAATATATTTTTCTCTGATTTACCATATAAATATAATTCCAGAAAAATTCTACATACTTTCACAAGTTAAAACTTAAAATTCTACAAAACAGCTTTCGAAGCTTAAACCTACATTTTTTCACTAGCATTGTTTCTTGGAATCGGAAACAGAAGCAGAAGCATAAATATTTCATTTACTTTTCAATATTAATAAAATTTCAAAAAATTTCTACGTACTTTCACAACAAGTAAAAACATGAAATTCTACAAAACAGCTATCTACCTTAAAACTACACTTTATTTACTAGCACTGCTTCTTAATATTGAAAGCAAAAGCAGTTGTATAGATATTTAGTTTATATTAACAATATAAAAATATTTTCAATAAAATTCTCCGTACTTTCACAAGTTAAATATGTAAAAAAGTACATTTTATTTACTACTACCGTTTTTTAGAATCGACAGCAGAAACAGTAGCATATATATTTCGTTTAATTTAATAAAAATATATTTTTCTCTGATTTAGCATATAAATATAATTTTAGAAAAATTCTACATACTTTCACAAGTTAAAACTTAAAATTCTACAAAACAGTTTTCGAAGCTTAAACCTACATTTTTTTACTAGCACTGTTTCTTGGAATCGGAAACAGAAGCAGAAGCATAAATATTTCATTTACTTTTCAATATTAATAAAATTTCTACGTACTATCACAACAAGTAAAAACATGAAATTCTACAAAACAGCTATCTAGCTTAAAACTACACTTTATTTACTAGCACTGCTTCTTAATATTGAAAGCAAAAGCAGTTGTATAGATATTTAGTTTATATTAACAATATAAAAATATTTTCAATAAAATTCTCTGTACTTTCACAAGTTAAATATGTAAAAAAGTACATTTTATTTACTACCACCGTTTTTCAAACTCAAAAGCAGAATCAGTAGCATATATATTTCGTTTAATTTACGACATAAAAATATATTTTTCTCTGATTTACCATATAAATATAATTCCAGAAAAATTCTACATACTTTCACAAGTTAAAACTTAAAATTCTACAAAACAGCTTTCGAAGCTTAAACCTACATTTTTTCACTAGCATTGTTTCTTGGAATCGGAAACAGAAGCAGAAGCATAAATATTTCATTTACTTTTCAATATTAATAAAATTTCAAAAAATTTCTACGTACTTTCACAACAAGTAAAAACATGAAATTCTACAAAACAGCTATCTAGCTTAAAACTACACTTTATTTACTAGCACTGCTTCTTAATATTAAAAGCAAAAGCAGTTGTATAGATATTTAGTTTTATTAACAACATCAAAATATTTTCAATAAAATTCTCCGTACTTTCACAAGTTAAATATGTAAAAAAGTTTATTTTATTTACTACCACCGTTTTTCAAACTCAAAATCAGAATCAGTAGCATATATATTTCGTTTAATTTACGACATAAAAATATATTTTTCTCTGATTTACCATATAAATATAATTCCAGAAAAATTCTACATACTTTCACAAGTTAAAACTTAAAATTCTACAAAACAGCTTTCGAAGCTTAAACCTACATTTTTTCACTAGCATTGTTTCTTGGAATCGGAAACAGAAGCAGAAGCATAAATATTTCATTTACTTTTCAATATTAATAAAATTTCAAAAAATTTCTACGTACTTTCACAACAAGTAAAAACATGAAATTCTACAAAACAGCTATCTAGCTTAAAACTACACTTTATTTACTAGCACTGCTTCTTTATTAAAAGCAAAAGCAGTTGTATAGATATTTAGTTTTATTAACAACATCAAAATATTTTCAATAAAATTCTCCGTACTTTCACAAGTTAAATATGTAAAAAAGTACATTTTATTTACTACCATTGTTTTTCAAAATTAAAAGCAGAATCAGTAGCATATATATTTCGTTTAATTTACGACATAAAAATATATTTTCCTTTGATTTATAATATAAATATAATTTCACAAAAATTCTACATAGTTTCACAAGTTAAAACTTAAAATTCTACATATTTGGTTTTATTAACAATATTAAAATATTTTCAATAAAATTCTCTGTACTTTCACAAGTTACAAATATGTGAAAAAGTACACTTTACTTACTGCTACCGTTTTATAGAATTGACAGCAGAAACAGTAGCATACACATTTCGTTTAATTTACCATATAAATATATTTTCAACAAATTTCTACGTATTTTCACAGCAAGTAAAAACATAAAATTCTACAAAACAGCTATCTAGCTTAAACTACACTTTATTTATAAACACTGCTTCTAAGTATTAAACACAAAAGCAGTGGTATAGATATTTCGTTTTATTAACAATATAGAAATATTTTTAATAAAATTCTTTGTACTTTCACAAGTTAAATATGTGATAGTAGATAGGTCATGCACAATTGAATTTAAAACGAAGTTTAAATACCTAGACTTCATAGTAGATAACAATTTAACTGTTGTCACACATCATGACTATATCGTAAGGAAAATGGCAAAGAAACTATAATATTTTTTTGGTAGAATCTTCATACACCTTAACACTTTTGACAAAGTCAGTGTATACAATACAATAATACAACCACACAGTATGGCATGATGAGAAGTTTGAAGTAATACTAGTAATCGTGTCATGTACAGAGTCTATTAGAAAGCACTGATAAACCAGGAAGCGGATTTACGTTTCTGCGTTCATTTTACGATAGTACAATAATTGTAAAATAGCCACGCAAATGTTGCTATATATTTGGCGTTAAAATAGTGTTTTGTAACATATTTTGGGACGATGGAAAGTTACTTAATAGTGTGCAATTAAAAATTGCATTTACTTGACTTTGTATAGCAGTTTTTTTAATGTTTGTAATTGTTAAAATTATTGAGCAATCTAAAATTAATTTTACAAATTAAAAGTCGTCTGCGAAATACACCTGTAAGGTCCAATTTTCATTGTCTTACAACGACAACGATGATGAAGGATGTTGTTATGTTATGAACAAATTTTACAACAAACCAAAACGAATTGGATAATGAAAAGACGCTTTCTCAATCCAAAAAAAATATAAGTTTGATGGTCTTTCTGTTCGAAAAACTACCACGGCAATTTATGGTTAAATCACTCGCCATTTCAATCCATATATATAAAAATGAAACCCGTTTTCCTTGGTCATGGCATCACGCGTGAATGACTGGACCGATTTTACTAATTCTTTTTTTGTTGTATTTGTTATTATTAGGAGAAGGTTCTTACGGAAGAAAATATTAAGAAAATCTCTCAGAAATATTGAAAAATAGACATTTAATTTTGCATATTTTAAAAAACGCGCGTAACGAATGTCAATGTCATTCACAGCCATAGACTATATTGAAAGAGCATCGTTTGTTCGGAAACGTGGTCACTTAATTAAATAAACCTTAAATTAACCTGTGACATCATACCCATAGTTTTAATTTATGGAATGTATAAATTTTATTTATTTATTAATTTATTTACGGATTTTCCTTTTTTACAAGTTTTACTCTATAATAATTATAAAACTAAATTACCTAAAAAACTAAATAACAAGGTACAAATATTCTATATATATATATATATATATATATATATATATATATATATATATATATATATATATATATATACATATATATAAAAGGATGTTTGTATGTATAAAATCTATGAACTCAAAAACTACTGTACCGATTATTATGAAAATTGGTATATATATTTTTTTTCCACGGAGAACGTTTATATGATATGCTCATTGATGCCACTCGCCACCAGGTGGCGCTGCAAAGTAGCAACTTCTGCCCCGTTCAACCGATTGTCATGAAAATTGGTATCTATATGTATTTTACCACGGAGAAGGTTTGTATGATATGCTCATTGATGCCACTCGCCATCAGGTGGGGCTGCAGAGTAGCAACTCCGACCCGTTCAACCGATTGTCATGAAAATCAGTATGATGATCTATTTTTAATGGGTAAGATGAATATGATATTCGTATTAATGGAAGTTACTACCAGATGGCGCTTCCATGTATTAAATTCAATACTGATTAGTAGATATCTATACGAATTCGTATAAATATAAGTTCGAAAGATATATTTTTGGTGCGATAAGAAAAAAAAACTATAAGCTTTCTTTCCTTCTCTATCTCTTCTTATCTTTTATTTTTCTTAAATTTATTTTAGTTGTTGGCGTAGCAACGTGCACCGGGTACAGATATAAATAATAAAATTCGTTTGTATTGATTTTTGATTAATATCAATTGTACGAAAATTTGAATTAATCGCGTTTAAAATCGTTCCCATTCAAATCCCAATCCAGTAAATTTTTATACCAGCTTTAACGTTTCCGTCTTCATTCGTAAATAATAATTTTATTGTATTAAGGGTTTACGGTAGTAAAAAATCTGTCATAGAGGTCACCATATTTTTTTACAAATGGCATCTATGTAAAAAAGCATTGTGGTCCTCATGACTGATTTTCTCCTACTGTTCCTCTTAAATAGTTTACTACAATGTAATAGTATAACAAAAACCTTAGCCACAGCAACGCGTGGCCGGGTCAGCTAGTATTTTTTTAAGTATTTAGCACAACTAGGATGTAACAAGAAGTTACATTTCATACATTTTAGATCGGTTAACTGAAAAACTTTGCATTTTAAATTTTGTTTATTTAAAAAAGTCGATGAAAAAGTAAAATAAAAAAGTACATAGAAAACCACAAAAAATGGCCGTTTTTGATTATTTCTCTAGTAATTTTGAGAATTGTTG
>CAXIIO010000698.1:15000-17500 GCA_964028335.1 Altica lythri | reverse complement strand
AGTTCGTCGTCCCACCAATCGGCTTGTTTTCGTTTTCTCCTTATTTTTGTTTGTATGATTTTGTTGGATATGTCTTGAATGTTGTTTTGTATTTTGTTTGCTGTTTGATGTAGGTCGTCCATTTCTGTCCAGTCCATCTCTTGTATCTGTCGATTTAGTTGTGTTTTATTTATTAATGTTGTGTTGTATATCTTTTTGTTTGTTTCTGGTTTTTTGTTTATTGTCTCTTCTTGTATTTCGTAGTAAATGTAGTTATGGTCACTGAGGCTCTCTTCTTCCAGTATTTTCCTGTTTATAAGTTGTAGGTTATTTGTTATTGTCAAGTCCACCCAGCCTCTGCCATTTGTGTTGGTAAATGTCGGTGGATCGTCGTGTTCATTATATATGTAGTACCCTTTTTGTGTCGTCCAGTCCATAATATCTTGTCCTCTGTCGTCTGTAATATCTCCTCCCCATGCAGTGTGTTTTGCATTTAAGTCGCCGGCTATGAGTATTGGGTTTTTGTTCGCATCTAGTTTGTCTTTGTAGTTGTTTAGTCTGTTATTTATTTTCCCCCCCGGTTCGTCGTAAATTGATGTTATTGTAATTGTTTTTGTTTTAAGTTTAATGTCTACTGCTGTTATATTGTTATCTGTAATGTCCGTTCTTATCAGTGTGTTACTTATTAGTACGTTGTTTATTATAATTAGTGTTTTTGCCTCAGTGTTTGGTTTGATTTTTGTGTACCCATGGGGTGTGTTTAGTTGTTTGCATGGTTCCTGTATTAGTACAATGTCAATGTTCTTTGTTGTGATGTCTTGTATTAGTTGTTCTGTAGCTGCCTTTCCTCTTCCTGTGTTAATTTGTAGTAATTTAATCATTTTTGTATTGTATGTATTGTTTCGTCGCGTCCAGTTTTTTAATGTAAATTGGGCAGTTTCTGTCTCTTGCTTGGTGTCCCCTTGGTAGTAATTTCATTCTTTCGCAATTAACACAGTTTGTTGGTTCTGTACAAGTATACCCATTATGTCTTTGTCCACAGTTGTAGCATGTCGGTGTGTCTGTCTCCTTACAGTATTTTTGTGAGTGTCCAAACCGGCAGCATATGTTACACATTGTGACCGATATGTACTCCTCTACTTGCAGTCTTTCGCATTCTAGTATTAAGTGTCCTTTTTTCATGATGGTCTTAAATACGTCTAATGGAGCTTGTATTACCAGATTTTCCTTGTAAGGATTTCTGCATGGTCGTGCTGTTATTTTTTTTATTAAGAGTAGTCTGTCTCCTAGCAATTGGTCTATGTCTTCATTTTCGTCGCGTATGTATTGAATGATGTCTTCCATTGTCCATTGTTTTTGTACACCAGTAATTGTCATCATCGGTTCTTGTTCTTTATTGAGTGATTTGACCTTTAAATCTTTGTTCATTTGTAGTTTGTCTTGTAGTCTTTTTTGTGCGTCTTTATTATCCGTTGTAAGTATTATACTGGTCTTTGTTCTTCGTATCGTTGCGTTTTCTATGTCTTTTGGTTTAATAATTTTTTTAATTTCTTGTATAACTTTGCTGTTCGTGCTGTCTTTCTCTTCTGTTGTTGTTATTAAAGTGTCGTATTTTGTCGGTGCTTTGGGAGAGGTCCAAGCTGGTTTTTCAGTCCTTGGTTTTTCTTGTATTTTTGGCGCGTATGTCTTTGTTTCTGTTATTTGTGCGTAGGATTTCTGTGTTTGTTGTTCAGGTAATGTGATGTTTTGTGAAGTTGTTTGTGGTCGTGAATGAATAATTGTTGCTTGTGTCATAGGTCGTGTGTTTTGAGTTTGGAGTTGTAGTGTCTCGTACATAAATTTAAAGTGTGCTGTGCGTAATTTTTCTGTCTCGAGTTTGTGTATTGTTGCAGTCCATTCATTTGTAATTTGTAGTATAATGTTTTGTAAATTGTTTATATTTGTTCTTACAATGTCCTTGTCTGTGTTGTTAAATTGTATTTTACCACTACTGTATCTAGTTGTGGCTTTATCTATTTGGTCCAACGATTGGGTAATGTTTTTAATTATAGATCGTCTTATTTCGTCTGTGTCGTCCTGTTTAGTTGTCTGTGTGCTCCGTTGTTGTTCCTTCTCTGTCGCTATTTCTTCTAAATCTTCTTTATTTTTTTGTTCTTCTGGCTGGTCATTTTTGTTGTTTTCTTCTCTCCTTCTCTTACCGACTTGTGTTATTTCTCCTTCCAGTTGGGTGGTTTCATTTATTATGAATGAGTCTGGTACGCTCAATTTCCTGACTGGTGATCTGCCTATGGAATTTCTGGGGACGAAAACGTCCTGGTCCATAGTCTTCTTAGAAATTTTTGTACACCTTATTTATTTGATTTTTTATTTGTATACCGGCACATATATTATAAAAATAAAAATTTTGTTAAAATTTTGTGCCTAATACCGGCACATATATTATATTTTGACCCGGTATTTTTATATCTTTTATCGTATATTTATCGTAGAAAACTAGTTTTTTAATGTTTAAATACACTAA
>CAXIIO010000698.1:0-12500 GCA_964028335.1 Altica lythri | reverse complement strand
ACGAGAGGCGCGGACGACGTAAACGTAATCCGTCACACAAACTTTCAACTCCGACAGTAGAGACGCGAATGAATTTCCTCTTTCGACCTTTCGGGTTTCTCAGGTTTACCCCTGAACGGTTTCACGTACTCTTGAACTCTCTCTTCAAAGTGCTTTTCAACTTTCCCTCACGGTACTTGTTCGCTATCGGTCTCGTGGTCATATTTAGCCTTAGATGGAGTTTACCACCCACTTAGGGCTGCACTCTCAAGCAACCCGACTCTGAGGAGAGATTCTCCCGCAATTGGCAGCGGTCACTACGGGCCTGGCACCCTCTATGGGCTGTGGCCCCGTTCAAGAAGGACTTGGACGCGCCGCACAATCTCGGGATAATGAATCCTCCCTAACACCACATTTCCCGGTGGTCGATGTCGGCCACGGGATTCGGTACTGGGCTTTTCCCTGTTCGCTCGCAGCTACTGAGGGAATCCTAGTTAGTTTCTTTTCCTCCGCTTAGTAATATGCTTAAATTCAGCGGGTAGTCTCACCTGCTCTGAGGTCGATAGATGATATTTAAGTACCAAACTATGCATTTTAAAATCAATGTCCAATAATTAAATGCCATATAGAAACACAGATCAGACGTCGTCTTTGAGAAGATTTCTCGGACACGACGATCGTGTACGTAATTCTACTACATTTAAAAGACATATAGATTTACGCATTTTTATGTTCGATACGTTGTGTACAATACACGTATAAAATTTATACAAATTTTATACGTTGCTATCGCAATTTAAGATGTTGCGTTAAAAATAAACGCATCTACATCCAACGCGTTCCGACAATTTTTTTCAAAAAAAAAAAATCGAACAGTCTTTTTAATTTGATACGACCCTCAGCCAGGAGTGGTCCAGGAACGAGTATCCGAGGACCGCAATGTGCGTTCGAAATGTCGATGTTCATGTGTCCTGCAGTTCACAAGTTGACGCGCAATTAGCTGCGTTCTTCATCGACCCACGAGCCAAGTGATTCACCGTTCAGGGTAATCGTTTTAACATTAAACGTGTTTCCATACGAAAGTATAAGTTTTCGTTTAAAGAAACTATACGTCTTATAAAATATCGTGAAAAATGTATTAAAAAAAAAATGATAAGAGAAAATTATGTACTTACGAATTTCTCCATTTGTAACGCCGTGTTTTACAAACGAGGCGTACACGGAGTAAACGTGCACAAGTATTTCCTCTTAATTTCGTCACCAATGAGTACATGCATTTTTACCATCTTGACAATTTGGGCGAAAAACTTTCAACACCGTCGGAATAATATATCGCATTCTACGATTTTGAATTCCTTAGAAAAAAATTATTCGTTTTTTTATCAGAATAACAGATGGATACGAATTTGTTATTTTTCTTGGTACCCAATTTTTATCAAGACAAATTGGTATATACATATTAATATTAGACCTCATCGACAACTTTGTTTTTTTTAGAACTTTAAAGTAAACAAAAATATAAATAATATAATTGTTTCTAACTTTAGTTCCTAAAAACATTTCGTTTATTTCGCATTCTATACCTCAAAAGATCGTATGCGTTTAATAACGGACGTTCTAATGACAGCATATGCAAGTAAAACGATATATAGTTCAAATATTTATAACAGACTTGTCGTAAGTTGACAAACACTGTAATGATCCTTCCGCAGGTTCACCTACGGAAACCTTGTTACGACTTTTACTTCCTCTAAATGATCAAGTTTGGTCATCTTTCCGAAGCATCGACGACGCCGAAACGCCACCGCGCTCAGTCCGAAGACCTCACTAAATCATTCAATCGGTAGTAGCGACGGGCGGTGTGTACAAAGGGCAGGGACGTAATCAACGCGAGCTTATGACTCGCGCTTACTGGGAATTCCTCGTTCATGGGGAACAATTGCAAGCCCCAATCCCTAGCACGAAGGAGGTTCAGCGGGTTACCCGGGCCGCTCGGCCAGGGAGGACACGCTGATTCCTTCAGTGTAGCGCGCGTGCGGCCCAGAACATCTAAGGGCATCACAGACCTGTTATTGCTCAATCTCGTGCGGCTAGAAGCCGCCTGTCCCTCTAAGAAGAATTGTTTGTACGCCGACAGTAAAAACCGCGCGCAGTGGGGGCCGAAACCCATCACCGGCGGGCCTTTGGGATGTCGAAATACGCCTAGTTAGCAGGCTAGAGTCTCGTTCGTTATCGGAATTAACCAGACAAATCGCTCCACCAACTAAGAACGGCCATGCACCACCACCCACCGAATCAAGAAAGAGCTCTCAATCTGTCAATCCTTCCGGTGTCCGGGCCTGGTGAGGTTTCCCGTGTTGAGTCAAATTAAGCCGCAGGCTCCACTCCTGGTGGTGCCCTTCCGTCAATTCCTTTAAGTTTCAGCTTTGCAACCATACTTCCCCCGGAACCCAAAAGCTTTGGTTTCCCGGAAGCTGCCCGCCGAGTCATCGGAGGAACGTCGGCGGATCGCTAGCTGGCATCGTTTATGGTTAGAACTAGGGCGGTATCTGATCGCCTTCGAACCTCTAACTTTCGTTCTTGATCAATGAAAGCGTTTTTGGCAAATGCTTTCGCTTCTGTCCGTCTTGCGACGATCCAAGAATTTCACCTCTAACGTCGCAATACGAATGCCCCCATCCGTTCCTATTAATCATTACCTCGGGGTTCCGAAAACCAACAAAATAGAACCGAGGTCCTATTCCATTATTCCATGCACACAGTATTCAGGCGAAGTTTTAGCCTGCTTTAAGCACTCTAATTTGTTCAAAGTAAACGTGCCGGCCCACCTCGACACTCAGTGAAGAGCACCGCGGCGGGATTGAGTTGGGCCGCCCTTGCGAGCTAAGCCCACCGGCAGGACGTCCCGCGACACGCCAGTTGACACCGCGTACGATGAACCAGCGACGCGGGACACAGATTCGACTACGAGCTTTTTAACCGCAACAACTTTAATATACGCTATTGGAGCTGGAATTACCGCGGCTGCTGGCACCAGACTTGCCCTCCAATTGATCCTCGTTAAAGGGTTTAGAGTGTACTCATTCCGATTACGGGGCCTCGGATGAGTCCCGTATCGTTATTTTTCGTCACTACCTCCCCGTGCCGGGAGTGGGTAATTTGCGCGCCTGCTGCCTTCCTTGGATGTGGTAGCCGTTTCTCAGGCTCCCTCTCCGGAATCGAACCCTGATTCCCCGTTACCCGTTACAACCATGGTAGGCGCAGAACCTACCATCGACAGTTGATAAGGCAGACATTTGAAAGATGCGTCGCCGGTGCGAGACCGTGCGATCAGCGTAAAGTTATTCAGAGTCACCAAGTATTACGATGTCGAGCAAGCTCGCCACCGATTGGTTTTGATCTAATAAAAGCGCTCCTTCCGTCTCCGGTCGGAGCTCTGTTTGCATGTATTAGCTCTAGAATTACCACAGTTATCCAAGTAAATGTGGGTACGATCTAAGGAACCATAACTGATTTAATGAGCCTTTCGCGGTTTCACCTTAATTTGGCTTGTACTGAGACATGCATGGCTTAATCTTTGAGACAAGCATATGACTACTGGCAGGATCAACCAGGGAGCTGTTGTTCCGTCATTCGAAAAAGAATAACAGAGATTATCAGTCTCCTCTAGTATTACAAATTTGCAATTCAAGAGAAACAAAAGACCGATGTGTCAAATCTCTATCATATTCTTTTCCTAGTGCGTGTTGAATTTTGCGTACATGAAAAGTTAAACTTTTCGCACGCCACGCTTAATAGGAGATAAGGTATATATGATATTTATAGAAGACAAGACAATCGTATTTGTATTATCTCTTATATTACATATAAAAACCGGACAGACAATATATTACATAACAGAGAGCTAGTTTTAAATGTAACTACTTTGTCATGTTTTATATAAACGCCTACCGGCAAAAAATTTCGAACATTCTCTCGACCCTTCGCTAGATATAAAGCGACACGGTGTACTCGAAAGAATCGTTACGAATAGAAATTCTCGCTCGGACAGAAGAGAGTTGTCGCAAAAAATGAAAAATTTGATTGAAATCAAATTTTATTAGTTTGATCGCATGTGGATCGCCAAACGTGTAAACGCCTTGCAAAATCCGCGATCTCGCTGTGTGATCTGTATCTTACGATACAAAAAATAATTGTGGTTTTATATATACATAATTTTATATTTCTTAACAATTACTACCAACATTTTTGAAGATAGAAATGTTAGAAAATAAAATATATAATATAAATCTCAACCACAATGCAAAAAGATCAAACTTGGACAACACCAGACTTTTAGATCGAGTATTTGTCGAGTCGTCTTTTTACATAACTGGGCAATTGTTATTATAGCGCTTTACGTTATTTAGTATATGTAGTTTAAATTTATGGTTTAATACTTTATATAATTTAATATTCGTCCAATAAATTTAATCATTACGTAATCTATATAACATTCTAATGAAAATAAAGATTACATTATAAAATTTCATAAAATTTTATTAAAACTTAAGTTGTTATGTTGGCACAATTAAGTGATATTTACAAAAAAATATATTTAAAAAAAATTATTTTTACATATTACTGAGAAATAACTTGTAAAATTTAACTACAATAATAATTCAATCATTTCTTACTAAAATACGTTAACACAATTAATTCAGTTATTAAATTGGTTTATCTTAATATTAAATTAACAAGATATAAAAACTATTATTCGTTGACCATTATATCATGTGCTTTCAAAAATATTCCACGTACTTTCACAAATTAAACATTTAAAAAAGTATACTTTATTTACTACTACCGTTTTTTAGAATCGACAGCAGAAACAGTAGCATATATATTTCGTTTAATTTAATAAAAATATATTTTTCTCTGATTTAGCATATAAATATAATTTTAGAAAAATTCTACATACTTTCACAAGTTAAAACTTAAAATTCTACAAAACAGTTTTCGAAGCTTAAACCTACATTTTTTTACTAGCACTGTTTCTTGGAATCGGAAACAGAAGCAGAAGCATAAATATTTCATTTACTTTTCAATATTAATACAATTTCTACGTACTATCACAACAAGTAAAAACATGAAATTCTACAAAACAGCTATCTACCTTAAAACTACACTTTATTTACTAGCACTGCTTCTTAATATTGAAAGCAAAAGCAGTTGTATAGATATTTAGTTTATATTAACAATATAAAAATATTTTCAATAAAATTCTCTGTACTTTCACAAGTTAAATATGTAAAAAAGTACATTTTATTTACTACCACCGTTTTTCAAACTCAAAAGCAGAATCAGTAGCATATATATTTCGTTTAATTTACGACATAAAAATATATTTTTCTCTGATTTACCATATAAATATAATTCCAGAAAAATTCTACATACTTTCACAAGTTAAAACTTAAAATTCTACAAAACAGCTTTCGAAGCTTAAACCTACATTTTTTCACTAGCATTGTTTCTTGGAATCGGAAACAGAAGCAGAAGCATAAATATTTCATTTACTTTTCAATATTAATAAAATTTCAAAAAATTTCTACGTACTTTCACAACAAGTAAAAACATGAAATTCTACAAAACAGCTATCTACCTTAAAACTACACTTTATTTACTAGCACTGCTTCTTAATATTGAAAGCAAAAGCAGTTGTATAGATATTTAGTTTATATTAACAATATAAAAATATTTTCAATAAAATTCTCCGTACTTTCACAAGTTAAATATGTAAAAAAGTACATTTTATTTACTACTACCGTTTTTTAGAATCGACAGCAGAAACAGTAGCATATATATTTCGTTTAATTTAATAAAAATATATTTTTCTCTGATTTAGCATATAAATATAATTTTAGAAAAATTCTACATACTTTCACAAGTTAAAACTTAAAATTCTACAAAACAGTTTTCGAAGCTTAAACCTACATTTTTTTACTAGCACTGTTTCTTGGAATCGGAAACAGAAGCAGAAGCATAAATATTTCATTTACTTTTCAATATTAATAAAATTTCTACGTACTATCACAACAAGTAAAAACATGAAATTCTACAAAACAGCTATCTAGCTTAAAACTACACTTTATTTACTAGCACTGCTTCTTAATATTGAAAGCAAAAGCAGTTGTATAGATATTTAGTTTATATTAACAATATAAAAATATTTTCAATAAAATTCTCTGTACTTTCACAAGTTAAATATGTAAAAAAGTACATTTTATTTACTACCACCGTTTTTCAAACTCAAAAGCAGAATCAGTAGCATATATATTTCGTTTAATTTACGACATAAAAATATATTTTTCTCTGATTTACCATATAAATATAATTCCAGAAAAATTCTACATACTTTCACAAGTTAAAACTTAAAATTCTACAAAACAGCTTTCGAAGCTTAAACCTACATTTTTTCACTAGCATTGTTTCTTGGAATCGGAAACAGAAGCAGAAGCATAAATATTTCATTTACTTTTCAATATTAATAAAATTTCAAAAAATTTCTACGTACTTTCACAACAAGTAAAAACATGAAATTCTACAAAACAGCTATCTACCTTAAAACTACACTTTATTTACTAGCACTGCTTCTTAATATTGAAAGCAAAAGCAGTTGTATAGATATTTAGTTTATATTAACAATATAAAAATATTTTCAATAAAATTCTCCGTACTTTCACAAGTTAAATATGTAAAAAAGTACATTTTATTTACTACTACCGTTTTTTAGAATCGACAGCAGAAACAGTAGCATATATATTTCGTTTAATTTAATAAAAATATATTTTTCTCTGATTTAGCATATAAATATAATTTTAGAAAAATTCTACATACTTTCACAAGTTAAAACTTAAAATTCTACAAAACAGTTTTCGAAGCTTAAACCTACATTTTTTTACTAGCACTGTTTCTTGGAATCGGAAACAGAAGCAGAAGCATAAATATTTCATTTACTTTTCAATATTAATAAAATTTCTACGTACTATCACAACAAGTAAAAACATGAAATTCTACAAAACAGCTATCTAGCTTAAAACTACACTTTATTTACTAGCACTGCTTCTTAATATTGAAAGCAAAAGCAGTTGTATAGATATTTAGTTTATATTAACAATATAAAAATATTTTCAATAAAATTCTCTGTACTTTCACAAGTTAAATATGTAAAAAAGTACATTTTATTTACTACCACCGTTTTTCAAACTCAAAAGCAGAATCAGTAGCATATATATTTCGTTTAATTTACGACATAAAAATATATTTTTCTCTGATTTACCATATAAATATAATTCCAGAAAAATTCTACATACTTTCACAAGTTAAAACTTAAAATTCTACAAAACAGCTTTCGAAGCTTAAACCTACATTTTTTCACTAGCATTGTTTCTTGGAATCGGAAACAGAAGCAGAAGCATAAATATTTCATTTACTTTTCAATATTAATAAAATTTCAAAAAATTTCTACGTACTTTCACAACAAGTAAAAACATGAAATTCTACAAAACAGCTATCTAGCTTAAAACTACACTTTATTTACTAGCACTGCTTCTTAATATTAAAAGCAAAAGCAGTTGTATAGATATTTAGTTTTATTAACAACATCAAAATATTTTCAATAAAATTCTCCGTACTTTCACAAGTTAAATATGTAAAAAAGTTTATTTTATTTACTACCACCGTTTTTCAAACTCAAAATCAGAATCAGTAGCATATATATTTCGTTTAATTTACGACATAAAAATATATTTTTCTCTGATTTACCATATAAATATAATTCCAGAAAAATTCTACATACTTTCACAAGTTAAAACTTAAAATTCTACAAAACAGCTTTCGAAGCTTAAACCTACATTTTTTCACTAGCATTGTTTCTTGGAATCGGAAACAGAAGCAGAAGCATAAATATTTCATTTACTTTTCAATATTAATAAAATTTCAAAAAATTTCTACGTACTTTCACAACAAGTAAAAACATGAAATTCTACAAAACAGCTATCTAGCTTAAAACTACACTTTATTTACTAGCACTGCTTCTTAATATTAAAAGCAAAAGCAGTTGTATAGATATTTAGTTTTATTAACAACATCAAAATATTTTCAATAAAATTCTCCGTACTTTCACAAGTTAAATATGTAAAAAAGTACATTTTATTTACTACCATTGTTTTTCAAAATTAAAAGCAGAATCAGTAGCATATATATTTCGTTTAATTTACGACATAAAAATATATTTTCCTTTGATTTATAATATAAATATAATTTCACAAAAATTCTACATAGTTTCACAAGTTAAAACTTAAAATTCTACATATTTGGTTTTATTAACAATATTAAAATATTTTCAATAAAATTCTCTGTACTTTCACAAGTTACAAATATGTGAAAAAGTACACTTTACTTACTGCTACCGTTTTATAGAATTGACAGCAGAAACAGTAGCATACACATTTCGTTTAATTTACCATATAAATATATTTTCAACAAATTTCTACGTATTTTCACAGCAAGTAAAAACATAAAATTCTACAAAACAGCTATCTAGCTTAAACTACACTTTATTTATAAACACTGCTTCTAAGTATTAAACACAAAAGCAGTGGTATAGATATTTCGTTTTATTAACAATATAGAAATATTTTTAATAAAATTCTTTGTACTTTCACAAGTTAAATATGTGATAGTAGATAGGTCATGCACAATTGAATTTAAAACGAAGTTTAAATACCTAGACTTCATAGTAGATAACAATTTAACTGTTGTCACACATCATGACTATATCGTAAGGAAAATGGCAAAGAAACTATAATATTTTTTTGGTAGAATCTTCATACACCTTAACACTTTTGACAAAGTCAGTGTATACAATACAATAATACAACCACACAGTATGGCATGATGAGAAGTTTGAAGTAATACTAGTAATCGTGTCATGTACAGAGTCTATTAGAAAGCACTGATAAACCAGGAAGCGGATTTACGTTTCTGCGTTCATTTTACGATAGTACAATAATTGTAAAATAGCCACGCAAATGTTGCTATATATTTGGCGTTAAAATAGTGTTTTGTAACATATTTTGGGACGATGGAAAGTTACTTAATAGTGTGCAATTAAAAATTGCATTTACTTGACTTTGTATAGCAGTTTTTTTAATGTTTGTAATTGTTAAAATTATTGAGCAATCTAAAATTAATTTTACAAATTAAAAGTCGTCTGCGAAATACACCTGTAAGGTCCAATTTTCATTGTCTTACAACGACAACGATGATGAAGGATGTTGTTATGTTATGAACAAATTTTACAACAAACCAAAACGAATTGGATAATGAAAAGACGCTTTCTCAATCCAAAAAAAATATAAGTTTGATGGTCTTTCTGTTCGAAAAACTACCACGGCAATTTATGGTTAAATCACTCGCCATTTCAATCCATATATATAAAAATGAAACCCGTTTTCCTTGGTCATGGCATCACGCGTGAATGACTGGACCGATTTTACTAATTCTTTTTTTGTTGTATTTGTTATTATTAGGAGAAGGTTCTTACGGAAGAAAATATTAAGAAAATCTCTCAGAAATATTGAAAAATAGACATTTAATTTTGCATATTTTAAAAAACGCGCGTAACGAATGTCAATGTCATTCACAGCCATAGACTATATTGAAAGAGCATCGTTTGTTCGGAAACGTGGTCACTTAATTAAATAAACCTTAAATTAACCTGTGACATCATACCCATAGTTTTAATTTATGGAATGTATAAATTTTATTTATTTATTAATTTATTTACGGATTTTCCTTTTTTACAAGTTTTACTCTATAATAATTATAAAACTAAATTACCTAAAAAACTAAATAACAAGGTACAAATATTCTATATATATATATATATATATATATATATATATATATATATATATATATATATATATATACATATATATAAAAGGATGTTTGTATGTATAAAATCTATGAACTCAAAAACTACTGTACCGATTATTATGAAAATTGGTATATATATTTTTTTTCCACGGAGAACGTTTATATGATATGCTCATTGATGCCACTCGCCACCAGGTGGCGCTGCAAAGTAGCAACTTCTGCCCCGTTCAACCGATTGTCATGAAAATTGGTATCTATATGTATTTTACCACGGAGAAGGTTTGTATGATATGCTCATTGATGCCACTCGCCATCAGGTGGGGCTGCAGAGTAGCAACTCCGACCCGTTCAACCGATTGTCATGAAAATCAGTATGATGATCTATTTTTAATGGGTAAGATGAATATGATATTCGTATTAATGGAAGTTACTACCAGATGGCGCTTCCATGTATTAAATTCAATACTGATTAGTAGATATCTATACGAATTCGTATAAATATAAGTTCGAAAGATATATTTTTGGTGCGATAAGAAAAAAAAACTATAAGCTTTCTTTCCTTCTCTATCTCTTCTTATCTTTTATTTTTCTTAAATTTATTTTAGTTGTTGGCGTAGCAACGTGCACCGGGTACAGATATAAATAATAAAATTCGTTTGTATTGATTTTTGATTAATATCAATTGTACGAAAATTTGAATTAATCGCGTTTAAAATCGTTCCCATTCAAATCCCAATCCAGTAAATTTTTATACCAGCTTTAACGTTTCCGTCTTCATTCGTAAATAATAATTTTATTGTATTAAGGGTTTACGGTAGTAAAAAATCTGTCATAGAGGTCACCATATTTTTTTACAAATGGCATCTATGTAAAAAAGCATTGTGGTCCTCATGACTGATTTTCTCCTACTGTTCCTCTTAAATAGTTTACTACAATGTAATAGTATAACAAAAACCTTAGCCACAGCAACGCGTGGCCGGGTCAGCTAGTATTTTTTTAAGTATTTAGCACAACTAGGATGTAACAAGAAGTTACATTTCATACATTTTAGATCGGTTAACTGAAAAACTTTGCATTTTAAATTTTGTTTATTTAAAAAAGTCGATGAAAAAGTAAAATAAAAAAGTACATAGAAAACCACAAAAAATGGCCGTTTTTGATTATTTCTCTAGTAATTTTGAGAATTGTTGTTTAAAAAAGTATGTTCAATTTATATATATTTATACTTGGGAGCAAAGGATGTTTGGGAAAGATGTGTCAAGAAACACAAAAACAACGAACGCTCACACAGGAGTTCTATCGCCATTTTGTGCTTTCGGCCAGCTGTGCCAATATGTTTTCGGCTAGCAACCAGCGTCGCAACGTTGGCGAAACAGACTCATTGTGTTTGAGTCGTTCTAAGCCCAGGATATATGTTTATATATATATATATATATATATATATATATATATATATATAAAACGTAACTTAAAACAGTACGTAGAATACAAATATGTAAAAAAAATAAAACTGTTTTCAATACTTTCATTAAATCGTAATGTTTAAAAAAGTATGTAGAATTTATATATATACATATATAAAAAAAAACTAGACACATACGTAACTTAAAACAGTACGTAGAATACAAATATGTAAAAAAAATCAACCGTTTTCAATACTTTCATTAAATCGTAATGTTTAAAAAAGTATGTAGAATTTATATATATACATATATAAAAAAAAACTAGACACATACGTAACTTAAAACAGTACGTAGAATACAAATATGTAAAAAAAAATAAACTGTTTTCAATACTTTCATTAAATCGTAATGTTTAAAAAAGTATGTAGAATTTATATATATACATATATAAAAAAAAAAACTAGACACATACGTAACTTAAAACAGTACGTAGAATACAAATATGTAAAAAAAATCAACCGTTTTCAATACTTTCATTAAATCGTAATATAATGAAATAATCGAAAACGGCGTCTCCGGGGTCTCGTCTAACCGACAAGACGAATCCCCAAGCTAAGGGCTGAGTCTCAATAGATCGCAGCGTGGAAACTGCTCTACCAGGTACAACACCCTGCCAGGTACGTAAGTCGTCTACAGACAATTCCGAGTTCCAACATCGAAAAGATTTTATTACCCATGTTCGTCCGTCAGGAAGTCTAGTCAGACATGGCAAGGATCGATCCCACCGCCGACTATTGACCTCAACGGAAATAAAGGGCTCGTGCGACAATAGCAGCAAGCTACGATTGCCTAGTAAAGTCACATTGTTTTGAGCCTTTCGACTCTCAGAACTCCAAGAGATATCGTTGCCACCTTTGACTAGAAAGGATACGGCCTTAGAGGCGTTCAGGCATAATCCCACGGATGGTAGCTTCGCACCATCACCCGCTCGAGTGAGTGCGTCAACCAAATGTCCGAACCTGCGGTTCCTCTCGTACTGAGCAGGATTACTATCGCAACGACGAGTCATCAGTAGGGTAAAACTAACCTGTCTCACGACGGTCTAAACCCAGCTCACGTTCCCTTTTGACGGGTGAACAATCCGACGCTTGGCGAATTCTGCTTCGCAATGATAGGAAGAGCCGACATCGAAGGATC
>CAXIIO010000697.1:15000-77304 GCA_964028335.1 Altica lythri | reverse complement strand
TTTGGAAAAACGGTAAATTTTCTACAAGATGGGATTGGTTAGAAAGTTTAAAATTTATTACACTCTTGTTGAAAAATTGCAATAATCATTACAAAAAAATAAAAAATGTAATTTTTAGTTTAATTTTTTTCAACCCTTTAAAATGTATTTAGGACCTTTATATTCTGCCAAGGAAACTTAAGAATATAATAAAACAACAACAAAAAATCATTAAAATCTATTTAATAGATTTCGCATAATAATTTTGCAATCCAGATTTTTTGAAAAATATAATAAATTCGTAAAATGTATAAATAAAAATAAATAATACAAAGATCCTAAATGCATTCCAAAGGGTTTAATAAAATAAATAAAAAATGACCCGTTTTTTATTTTATTTTTTTTGTAATAATTATTCCAATTTTACAACAAGGGTAATAAATTTGGAATTTTATAACCAAACCCATCTTGTAGAATTTAATTACAAACTTTTCTTTTGTTATGATTTTTTTCTAAAATTTATAGTTTAAAAGTTATAAGCAAAAAAACTGCTATTTTTTACTTGTTTTATTAATGTTGAAGTTACAATTTTTAATTTGAGATGTAATCTTCAGATTTTCTGCTTTAAGGACATAGGGCACCAAGTGAAAACTTTAAAAAGCAAAAGTTTATTGGTTGTAACGGATTTAATAATAAACTAGCGGACCCGGCGAACTTCGCACCGCCTACCACTAATGTTTTTTCCATTTTTTTTTTATTTTCACAATTAATATTTTGTATTGTTTATCATATTTTCTCGTTAGTTACCAGTTTTTACTATTATTTATAGTACTTTGTAATTTATCGGTTAGGTATATTATATATTAACTGCGCCACCTAACGGTGGCTTCATAGTTCTTAGGTAAGTAAGTTTTGCTCTTTTAAATATATGAGATGTCAACTGCGCCACCTTACGGTGGCGTCTTAATACTTATGTAAATTTATAACATCTCAACTGCGCCACCTTAGGGTAGCGTCATAATGATTAATTTCGTAATAAACGCTGCAAAATTGAAAGTGCTATAAGGAAAATCGCGGCCTACGATGCGCTATTTATAGGCACGTTACCGCCGCCCCGGCCGGCCAGTACCACCGCAAGCGCTACGTCCCGCAATTTTAAATCTGTAATATCTTCGAAAATATTCATTTAAATCTTGTGCTGTAAAGGACCATATAGACCTATATTAAATCAATAATGTATTTAAGCTATTTAATTGGATAAGGATTATTGCTGTATTGGTTAAAATCGCTACGAAAATTAGCCATTATTTGTCGTAAAAAGTAAATGACAAAAAAATGTTATTGTGAGATATCCATAAGAGATAGACATATACCATCGCAGAGTTTTCTGTAGACCTTTTCAATGTGTACAAATAATTAGTACATTATTTTGATAAATCTCGTAGGGTTCAGCCTGCGTTTGCAATGTAAGCGAAAAAAAATTGATAATTAACGACATCACATTAGAAACCTCAAAAATAACAGGATTTCTCCACCATTTAATGGATGTTATTATACACATAAACCTTCCTTTTGAATCACTCTATCTATTAAAAAAAACCGCATCAAAATCCGTTGCGTAGTTTTAAAGGTTTAAGCATACAAAGGGAAATAGGGACAGAAAAAGCGACTTTGTTTTATACTATGTATATGAATGATATGATATGATGATATTGATTGAAGTAAAAATTTTATGAATTCAGTATGGTTAAATACATAAAGGTTTTAATTTGGCAAATTTCGATGGTTAAACAATTATTACTGTAAGTAAATTATTTCAACTTTTAATATGGTTTTGGTGGGCACCGAAGTTAACTTCAACAACAGTGATTGGCGAACACCAATCCAAATTGGCCTGATCCAGTACGATACACTCTACCCGATGTGAAAATGATCCAAAACTAAAGCTACACCTCCATGTAATGTTATGGTCTCTAACATAGTCTAAGAGTCTTCTCAACATAGTTGGAATTTTCTTCCTGAACAATTTTATAATCAAACACAATTTAAGAGTTATTATTCTCGATAAGCAACTTAACACAACTTGTGAAATAGAAAACAACCATATTCAGAGTTTGGTTTAAAATGTAAGATAAATTTTCATCAACTTTCTTGGAACTAGATAATAAGAATAATAAACACTAAAGGCAAATTTATAAAGAATTAAACGAAGATTGACTATCTAAGGGTTTTCTTAGCATGCGCAATAATACATTATTTATCAACGATCAAAACTAGAATTACTAAAATTTCGTTATTAGTGCTTTGTATCGTTTTCCATATGTAGTTGCATATAACTAGTACTTACAATGATTTTTGTGTTTTCTTGTTATTCTGGAGACATAAACATTGATCAAGATGCATAAGAATATTTAAATATTATGTATGAGAATAATTTTGTAAGTGTTATTAACGATGTAACTAGAACAAATATTTAGACCATATGTTTGTCAAATGTTGGAGAAATATTTGTCAAAAACTGAATCTAAAGCCTTCGTGAAGGAGTTTCTTAAGAAGGTCATCCACAAGTGCTGACCACAGCAGGGGTAATAGTACCCCTTTCTGTGGACAACCTCTTCCCACTCTTGCTTCAATGGAAGCCTCACGTAACTTGAATACTACGACCCTATGAGTTAGGTTGGTATAAACCCATTCGCATTCCTTGAGAGTGCGTCGGTCTCTGGGTCGTGTCTCACATAACTAAAGGCTTCTTCTATGTCAATAAACGCCGCTAGGGCTACTTCGTAGTCTTCTATTGACTGTGATAATAGTTAGTTTCAATTATCCAGCGCTAAGTCTGTGTACTTGCTCCACTGGTATGTATATTGGCGATCACTTAATTGGTTCTTCGTTAAGATTTTGTCCCTAATATATCTATCAAACAGTTTCTCAACCTTTCTACTACGAATGACTTATTGATCTATATGACTTTAGGGAGATATATGACTTCCACCTTTTGCCACACAGATGTGACCAAACAATCCTTGAAAATTGGTGGTTGAGCATGTCCCACGCTTTTAGTGCCTTCACTGACTCCCTATTCATGAAGAACATCCATACTTGCCCCTTTTATGTTGGTTCACAGCCCGGTGTTTAGCTTGTGAATGCCGACATATAGTCTTCTAAAGATTCAGTTGGTATTTAGCCTCACTCCCTCTTTCTCCGGTACATGCACACAACTTTGGGATGTCTGATCCGTCCTTAGCCTGGAGGCTTGCGTCTCTCCAGGGTTTTAGACTTGGAACTGCATCCTTTAGCCATTGAGCACTTGTATCGTCTGCACATGTGACCAGCCGAAAACTCTACCTCATTTTACACTGGTCTTGCCTTACCTGGAGGCAATCTTCCGGTATTTCCTCCAGTGGGTTATCTATCGTCGATTCTACTGTCTTTAGCTTTGTAGAATCTAGCTTTCTTTCTTAGACGCTTCTTGGATGTACTGGATTGTTGGCCTCTCTGCTTTGGAGCGACCTGTACCGTAGGTTTGGTTTCTTCTTCTTTTTCCCCTTGTTTGTCATCACCCTCTGACTTTTTTCCAGAGACCTCCTGAAGTTGTCTATGATCACTTGGCCTTTTACCTTGGCGATCTCGAGACCATCCTTCACGAGTCTCCGAGCCTTGTTTTTTCAGGTACCTGATCGTCGGGCCTAGATGAATTCCTCCTTCGACATTAGGTCAATATATTCCTCTGAATTGATCTTAAAACTGACCTTATTCATTTGCATTCGACATGGGGTTTCTTGTTTCTGCCATTGCCACCTGCCCTACAACTATTGGTTTTAGCACTCCCGCCTTTGTAGCTTACTTTTCGGTTTCAGCTCACCGGGGTTTTCCTTTTGCAACCTGCCATTCGACTTCTGGCATCCTCTTCGTTTCTCCTTTTACTTCTGGTTCCATATAAGTCCCACTAACAGCTAGGGATGGTTGACCTGGTCAGTGCCCCACATAACCAGGTAAGGCTAATTACAAGGGGGTTCGCCCTCAGGGGATCGTTCACGACCAACTTAACCCGTGGCCACCGTACCACACGCCTTCCCTTGGGTTTGTTAATGTAATTATTAGCCGTAAGATGAGGAGAGACCTTAGACCCTCACCCAGCTTGACAATACCCGAAGTGTGCCACAAAAAGGCTATTACACAAGGGTCGTACCGATTCGTGGGGAAATCCGGAAGCCTAGTAAGGGTCAAGCTCTTGCATCCATCCCCTTCATTGCACTCCACCACCAACCCTAGGTATACATAGGGACAGACATGCCACGGAAAGCTACTTTGTTTTTCCTGAACGTGCCAAAAGAAGTCTAATTTTAAAAAACCGTAACTACTCGGATTTTTAACATTTTTAACAATTTACGAAAGAACTTAAAAGGGTAAAATAGCTTCCGAACTTAATTAAACCAGTAGTTTGTCATGGTTGACAACATAATGCTGATTATTAAAAAAAAAAATAAAAAACGGGATAACTAAATAAAGAAAGGAGCTTTAGTTAAAAGAGTGTATATTATAATGACTAAAATCCAGAATATTCTAGGTTCTTCTAGTATGTAGCAATTAGGTTAGATCAAGTTTTGACGTGACAACGTCTTATAATTCGATGAGGCGTTACCTAAAAAATGAAAAATAAAAAATGAAAAATGAAAAATGAAAAATGACAAATGACAAATGACAAATGACAAATGATAAATGAAAAATGATATCCATACAAAGTGTCTATCAAACAAATAAAAATAAAATTTTCTTTTGAAAAATGCTCCCCATTCCATTAGTATTTTTTTATGACGTTGTCACGTTCAACTATCGTCAGTAAACCAATTTTACAGAAAACCGATGTTTTTTTTTTAAATACTAGAATATTCGGTTTTACTATATAAGAGAATGTATTAGCAGTTAAGGAGTGTTTTTGAATATTCATTATGAACGTTAGACTGTTTAGCCGTTTTCCAGTAGAATTCTTGTAAATCTGTTAAAATTTTGGTGAAAAAATTGCGTTAAAGTCCCATAAGTGTTTCAATATATAGGTAGCATCCTGTATATTAAAACACTTATGAGAACTTTAACACAATTTATTTAACAAAATTGTCACAAAATTTCTGCTGGAATATGTCTAAACAGTTTTACATAGACAATCAACTATTCGAACTATTTGAACTCCTTTTAACTGCCCATACATCCCCTTATATACAACAAATGATCATTCTAGAATTTGCCAGAAATATGATCTAATCTAGACACCATGCGCTATAGATTTTTAGAATAACTTAAAAAAAAGTCGTTCAAGTAAATGTCCTTTCCTTATTCGGTTAACCCGTTACAATATCTATTAAGCAACAGTTGTATAATTAATTACATAAGAGTGTACCTAAAAGTTGGCAACGTATACGTAGTGATTTGGTATTATATAGTGCATTACGACATGCGAGTAGGAAAACAAATTTCCCGAATTTTATTTTAGAAAAAACTATACCTAGATACACTACAGCTTACAGAAACGTAACCGCCGGCGCTATAATTTTTTAAATTAATTCGTTGTCAATTTCATAAGTAAATTTTTTATATATTTACTAAACCGAAAAACATAATTAATTAATTACACATACCATACTTTTCATCAATCCGTTCGGAAAGCACTGCTTTCGACAATGCAGGACCGTGCGGAAAGCAATGCTTTCTTCAACGTTACGAAATATAAAACTTTTCACCACTCCGTGCGGAAAGCACTGCTTTCGACCATGCAGGACCGTGCGGAAAGCAATGAATCACCGAAACAGAGTTGATAAGTGTTTCCCAATCAAAAATAAATGAGATAGAAAGTGAATTAAGAGAAATTAAGGATGAATTTTGCAATAGTTTTGCATCTGATAACGCGGTGGTAAATGCACCACGATATAATCAATCAAACGTTTCATTACTAAATAAAGATTTTGTTGATTCTCAATTATTATCTAATATACTAAATTTGAATAAAAAAATATGTCTATAGAATTAAGCAACTGTTCAAATATTACATTTAACGTATTTAACAAAGATTCATAACTATACATAATGTTTTAATAAAAAAAAGTTTTTTTTAATAAAAATATTATTTCTCAACTCTAAAAATTTTTGTTTTAATGGAGGGGATCCGTCTCCCCCAACCCTCCTTCAGCGCCTTTGCGGTGCAGGCGGATCAGAACTAATACTTCTTTTATTATCTTCTTTCCTTTTATTTTGGACAAATTCAAGAGCTTCTCTCACGAAATGATAAAAAATAGAATACGCAACTCGTGCGGTGCGCAGGTAATTTCATCACTCGTGCTTTTTATCGCGTTCGCCTTCGGCTCACGCGACAAACGCACTCGTGATGGGATCACCTGCTTTCCGCACTCGTTACGCAATGTACTATTTTTGTTCATTCTACATTTTCACATATCAGGATAAAATTTTCTGACTCTCTTAATAATGTGCATTTTAGATCAGGTTAATATAATGAAGCAAACTTTGTAACACACATAAGCAGGAAATTAGAAATAAATTATGTTAGTTTTATCGAGCTGTAAATAATTAGAAGTTTTCGTAAATACGATCTGAAGGAACAAGCGTTCAAAAACAAAAAATCTAGAAAACGAGAATACTCCTTACTATACAAAACACAAAAAATGCTTCACCCTAAATATCGCGTCGGAAATAGTTAAGTGGCTTAATTGTTTTCACTGCAAACGACTTAACATTACTTCTTCCGGTTATAAATTTTGAACCGGAAATGATAAAAAAAAAATTCGAAAAGAGGTTGACCTTAAAGGCCATCCTTGCAACTTCCCGCTAGTTTTAACCGCAAAGCTATCGTAACGTGACGTATTTTGACGTTTTTGACTTTTTTTGAAATGTTTAAAAAGCCATAACTTTTTAACGCCTTATTCGATTTTGATGTTCAAGATGGCATTCGACGCAGTTTTTTGAGACCTAAAAACGTTACCGGGAGTGCAAAATCGGTTAGTCAAAAAATCTCTAAGTTATTGAAAAAAAAAACACTTTTTTTGAAATTTTTCGACAACGATATCTCACGAACCAATCAACCGATTTTAATTTGCAAAACGGTATTCGACGTGGCTTTTTAAGCTTGAGAGCTGATTAGGTTATAAAATTGATCGATGCAATAGCCAAAAAGATATGCCCAAAAAACATCATTTTTACCAATTGTTTTTTTCGGTTATTTTGAAATTTCTCGAAATCTACCGGCTCGAATCGGTTCAAACTTACAGGTAATCTAAGTTAGATGGAACTCTTTGGAATGCTTTTTATTTCATTCCGATCGGTCAAGCCGTTCAAAAGTTATAAGAGGTTTACATACATCCACACACACACACACACACATCCACACGTACATACAGACATACAGACACCCTCGTAAAAATAGTCAGGGAAGGTTCCTAAGACCTCAAAACGTTGAGATCCGATGAAAACTCGATTTTCGAAAAACGGGGTGAAACCAATAACTTCCCGATTTAAAAAAAAAAATTAATTTTTTTTAGCGGGAAGTTAAAAATGCTCACCTTTATTGACGTCTTTAATTTAATATCTTATTTGTGTCTCTAGAAGAACAACAATAGAGTGCGTAAACGTTTAAAATTGTAAAAAATGTAGATTCCCTCTGAAGATACAAAATATTTAAACGATAATGATGAAGAACCTTTTAAAATAGGTATCCTGATACATTTTTGATGTGAAACATCTATAGCACCTAACGCATCGATAATATATAATAAAGAGATGTACTGATACCTTATATGAAATTGGTCTCATGTTTTGAGCGACGCCGACAGTGGCGCGCCAACAATAGGGGGAAGAAGCTCATCGATTCAAAAATTTGGCGGGACAGGGTATGAATTGTTTCATAAAAACCTAACTCGATTCCGCCTACTATCTATTCTATATATATAAAAATGTTTGTTTGTATAGGCAACATAATATAGGTACCTACATATTTTGCTGACCTGTAAAATTGACAGCTTGTTAATCAAAATAGATTGTTGGTGAATAGTCCCTGTAAAATTTGTGTATAAAGTGTTTGTTTTAAATATGAATAAACAAAGTGTTAATAAAGAAAGTGATGAAAAAATATTGAATAAAAATGAGTGAGTACCTACCGACTCTATAAACATTAGGGTGTCCGTTATTTCCCAAATTTGGTTTTGTTCTCCAAACACCCATCAAATTTTTAGATTATAACCTAACAAAAATTATCAGACCCAAACCAACCCTTAATATTCACATTAACCCGTGCATAAATCATAATACATTTCCCATTTAAATACTGTTTAAAAGTTATTCAACGATAAAGTTGTATTCATAGTTAAATTCATCATTTTCCTATTTTTTATTTACTATCGCTTTTTGTTTGTACTAAAATTATGAAGTAACTACAATTATATTAATATACTAACGTGTTTCTATATAAATTTGTGTTTTAATAATTTCCTTTTTTAAGATTATTGAATTTAAGGCAATTAAATAAAAAGCTAAACAAAATCACGTTTTAAATTTATTTTCGTTCTGTAATCTAACGACATCTGTGAGCAATCTGAGAAAACGTACAATAAATATTGTGATACCATTGTGATACTATTATTTATAAGCGATAATATACTTTATTTTGTATCCAAATTTTGTATTTGTTAATTTTATTACCTATATATATATATATATGTATTTAGTTTGATATAAATAAAAATTATGGTGAAAATTACAAAAAAAATCGTGAATTTAACTCTGATGACAAATTATTTGCAAATTTCCTACAAGAAATAGATATTTAATTATTTTTAGCTACATTTGTTTGAGTAAAAAAAATTAACGACAAAAAGTGCAAAAATGCCATGTTATTTAAATTGGAAATGTCTTATGATTTAGGCACGGGTTAATGTCGATGTTTCACATCTGCCAGGCGTCCCGTGACGGCTCACATTTTTTTTTAATATCAAATTTATATAAAATATTTAAA
This sequence comes from Altica lythri, assembly GCA_964028335.1. Taxonomy (NCBI): domain Eukaryota; kingdom Metazoa; phylum Arthropoda; class Insecta; order Coleoptera; family Chrysomelidae; genus Altica; species Altica lythri. The sequence continues at coordinate 68,312 of CAXIIO010000697.1, read as the reverse complement.
TATTTATTAAAATTGTAGTGGATATAAATATTCATCAACAAAATCTGTCAATTTCAATAACAAATTTTCCCAAACGGATAAAGTTACCTCTCTTTAACTAATAGATCATAATTTAACGTCTCAACCTGTAACTATTATAGTTATGCTACCAATATATAACAAATTAAACTGCGTACCCCTGAAGCTCGACACAGTCGACACTAATTATGCAAATTTTCTAGAATGTTGTGAAACTGCTAGCATAAAGGAATAAATTGTTGAATATCAGAAAATGATACGACAAAAAATCAAACTCAGTAAAAAATTAAGACTACCTAAAATTACAATTTAATGATAATGATCAATAGAAGAATGTAAACATAACTAACTATTAATTAACTATTTTAAAAAAAATTAACTAAAATTTAAAATATTTCAATACAGGATTGTTAACTATTTTATAAGGATACCTACTAGTTGACCCGGCGTACGCGTACCTAACAATTAATGTTTTTTTAATTATTTCAATTTCTATTTTTTTCCTTAGTTAAAAAAGATGTGATAGTTTTTTGTTTTTGTTTTTTTTTTCTGGTTTTTGACTAACTAGAAATCAAAACACAGCGCCATCTACCCGGTGTCTACAAAACCTACAAGTTAAACTTTAGTAGATAGTTATATAAATTGACTTACATCGGTGTCTTATAGGAATTCATAAAACTAACAATAAATCCACATTATTACAAATGAAAAATTAATTAAGAAAACATATTATAATAGGCCAACTGGTAAATCTAATGGATCCAGGCAAAACATTTTCCTGGATAACCCGCTCTAATGGGATAGCGTTTTTGTTAGAAACAAACGTAAGAAAAATTTTCTTCGTTTGCCGGTCTATTCCTCCAACCAACCACCGTGTCCTTTGCAGACGTCCGCAAGGATTCTTTCGATTCTCGTAAGCAATTTCCACTACGTGTCCACGATCGCCTATTTGCTCATCGATTTCCAGAATCCAGTGAAATAGAAGGTTCCTGAAATATTGAAGGCAGCGGCCCACAACTTTCCTGGAAACACCAGTTTCCGCTACTGTTACCGTGACTGGATATTCCTTAATCCAGATTACCAAAATGATTAGCAACTGAATTATAGGAAAAGACGAAAAATTTAGAAACGAATTTGTCCTGCAGGACGTTTTAGTACAACATTTCTGTTTGCGAAACTGGTAACTTGGTTCTCTTCCTTGTCTTTTTGATTGGCAAAGTTGTATTTTATTCTCACACACAGATGTCTTGAAACGTGAAATAAATCCATGTACCATCAAAAAATTTACCAAACCCAATTTCTTTATGTAATCCTTTAAAGCGGAGAGACTACATCATAAGATTACAATGATGTATACCGTGCGTAGAACAAAACACAAATAATTGCCAATGAAATTTTAATTTATTTATATTAAGTGTTAAATACAGGAGCTAGAGGTATTTTTATGCATTCTTCTGTCATTTAAGTTTATTTTCTATTTTGGTTTTTGTCTGTTTATTGTATTGTATTGTATGTTTATTACTATTACTATTCATATTTATTAACAATTCCTGTTATACATAGGCGCTAGATGTATTTTATGTTAATGTGGCGTATTTTGACATTTTTGAGTTTTTTTCGGAATGTTTTAAAAGCCATAACTTTTGAAGTTATACTTCTATTCGTACACTCTGTAGAAAAAGATTGTGTAGAGTTAAATGGGAAAAATCATTACATATGTAATTGTGTGAGTAAAAGAGAGACAGAAACACTTATAAGGTATATTGGTCGGTAAAAACAAAGATGAAATATTTACCACATGTTATTAGTCTTAACTATAAGTCCTTTGAATACCGTTTCAACATTCAGTACATTGAAAAGGGATAGATATACAAAAAACAGTCTGAACTAATGTATGAATATCATAGTGACGGACCACATGATTATTTGACAGATTATTTTATAATTCTGTCACGTAAGTGAAGTAAAGTTTAGCATTTTATATTAATAATAATATTCAGTAATGAGTATTGTATTGTAGTCCAAAGTACCATCACATGGTTGCCTTATATCCTGCACTATGCTCTTAGGGTTGTTGGCTACATAAACAGAGTTTTTACGAATAGTCAAGGAAATAAACTAAAACCTCTGAATTTTGTAACGTAAGATGGATCCGAATGCGTTTTTTGCATTCGATTCGTTAAAGTATCAGAAAATTTGTCGCTATATTTTATAATGTAAAAATGGGAAATTGCATTTCTGTATTCGAAAAGTGCATTCCGAACAGATAAAAGAGAGAAAACTTACAATTCGGTAAGTATTGGTGAAAATGGGTTCAATTTATAAACTCGGGGTTTTTGGGGACGCTGTACACGAATATCACGATTCCGAAAGTCTCCGCAGCACTTGGTGCCTAGGCCTAGGGTAATTACCTCTTCTCCTTAGTGTTTAATGTAAATTCTGTACGAAATCAGTGCACACCTGGTACTCGGTGGTTTTTTTGAGTAGCTAAATACGATTATAATAATGACGATGGTCTTCGAAACACCTGGTGCTTAAGATGGACCTCGTCTCCAGGAATATTATGCAAATTAGATACAAAAAGAGTGTGCACTCGGTTTTTGTGGAGGTTTTTAAGGTCGCTAACCACGAATATCATATAATGATTTTGCTAAGTACGTTCTGGCGCGATTACTGGATGGCGCAAATAATTGAAAACATAAGTTAGATGCAAGGCACTTAAATTTCTTCTATTTTGGGAAAGTGTTAATTTAATAAAGTTAAAAATACTAAAACGTAAACAAACAAAACCATTTAAAATTCGGAACGTTACATACATTTTAAAAACCTGATCTGATACATTTAAGTTAGGTCAATAAAAATAATTATTGCCAATATTGAAAATGGCATAAGTGAAATAAGTAAACTAGGTTATAGAAATTTAATAAGATCAAAAGTTTAAAATTATTACAAATCACACTAAAAAAAATACAAATGATAATATTTTTTAGGGGATGCGGGTCCTGCTATAAATTGTTCTATATACATATCTCTTTAGACCTGCACCTTCTTTAGCAGATCAATAAATGACCCAATTGTTGGATGATCCATCGATAACTCCGTTTAAAGCCTCCTGTAAGAAGCTTCAGCAAAACTATTGGTTCTGTGAATGTCGTTGTATACCCTTCCATAAACAGACCATAAAGTTGGAGGAAACATAGGTGGTCTTCGCCCACATCCACGTCTGTTTGGTCGCCACACATAAAAATCTTCGAACCAATCGAGCATTGGCAACAATTCTCGCTGAATTTCTTCTGTGAGACTCTGTAGCGCCTCATAGAGATTTTTGATGGGTTCTCCATTTCGGATAAGCCGTTTATAAGAAGAAAATATTTGCAATTTCTGATCCTACAAGTTATCATAATTATAGTGTAGGGTTGTAACAGCAAAATGAAGTATGTAATAGAGAAACTGTTATACAAATAAGAAAGATACAGGTTAATGATTGTTAGCAAACCTATACAGGCATTTTTTTCAACATTATTTAATGTAATGCTAAAGTTTTGCTGAAAAGCTGTATAGCTACATTATGATGAATATTAATTGAATGAATAGTTTGCTTGTATAAAGTCTACCTACCAGGACCTGATAAATACCTTAATAATTAAACCTAAGTACTATTTCTAAGTAAATGAGCAAGACATTTTATTGCCGTTGTGTAGTCATTCTCAGAAAGAACCTACAATGCTTTAGAACTATATGGAAATAACTGGCAAATAGTCAAATAATTACAATAGTATAATTAATTACAGTTTGCGTATTATGGAACCTTTTATATTATCACATCAAGCAGGTAATTGGTCGATGAGCTCAAAGCCAGTTAACCAGTCAATTATGCCGTGTTTACCGATCCTTTTAATGTTATGTTATGTAATGTATGTCTATTATGTAGGTTATGTAAGATCCAAAATAATTTTGGAATATAAATATTGTATATACTTGATGAGATGCCCGGATGCATTACCAAATAAATAAAAATAAAATAAAATATAGATAAAATATTATTTAACCGATAATGATAGTATAAACTCTCGAAAACTGTTTTATTAAAATACAATTTTTGCCTGAAATATAACTAATTTATTTACTGATATTCGAAATATAAAAAAAATATTAATGTGCGCCATAAAGTCTTCGCGCCAGAACGTATCTGCGCGAGATGGGCTTTGCGGCTGCAACGTACTGCGCCCCAATGGACACGCGCCAGTACGGTCGCGCCAAATCGGTCGCGCCAGATCGGTCGCGCCAGAACGTCCTAGACCGGTAGATTATGTATTCTAGAGTCGATTACAAAATAAACGCGACAGCTCAGCTTTTCCCACCTATCTTTACCTTCGACTCGAACGCTACCGATTACCTAGTTCAAGAGGTTTTGTAAAGATGGCTGTAGCGGTAGCGAACGCTTTCTCCTCCGTCTTTCGATAAAAATAGATTCCAGTGGCGTAACAATTTTAATTTTTTTGGTGAATTTGGTTTTTATTTGGATTTGTAAATTCTGTAAAAAATACGCAAATTAAACAATTTAAATGTTTATTTTTTCTTTCTAGTTAAAAGTTTTATATACATTTTTAATTAAGTTCATCAATTAAGTTATGCTCAATTTAGCTCATAACAATTCTTACTTTTAAATTGTTATTACCCAGCGAAGACCACGGGGAGGTATGAGCATTCTTCGCCATCGGGATAGAGGGGTGAGGTATAAATTTTAGCGAGGTTACGAGTGTTAGTATATAAAAATAAATAATAATAAATATATAAAAAATATCACAGATCAATATCACAGGTAATATCACAAAATTGAAACAAAGTCCATTGTAAAATAAAAACTTAAAAATGAATTCTTCAAAAAAAATAAAAAAAAAATTCTGATAAAAAAAAAAGAAATTCTAAAAAAAAAATTATGAAAAACTAAAAAGAAAATTCTGAAAAACTAAAAAAAAAATTCTGAAAAACTAAAAAAAAATTCTGAAAAACTAAAAAAAAATTCTATTTCAAACTAAAAATAAAATCTTCAAAAAAAACTTAAAATAAATTCAGTTGTCAGTTTCGTCAATTTGGTCGCCAAATGTAAGATCATTATCTGAACATTCTGAGCTCCATTCTTCGGAACTGCCCGTATTGACATTGAAAACTAAATCTTGGGCAGTGTCTAATAGATGCTCTTTTTTCATTAAATCTAATTCGTACTTATGTACATGTTCGCAAACTCTTTTCCACTCTTCAGTGGTAATGCTGGGGAACTTCTGTCTTGCAAGATTTTCGACGTCACCACATCTAAATGTTATATTATGACTTCCAACCCAATTTTTGACCGCGGCCCAAATTTTTTCTATAGGGTTTAATTCTGGGTGATATGGTGGTAATCTTACAACAGAGTGTCCGTGTTTTCTCATTTCTTCATCTAGAACGTATTTTAGAAAGCGGGGTTTGTGCGATTTTATTACTTCATAGAGTACGACTTTTGTCATGTCGACTGTATGAGGGATGCTCTTGTCCGTTAGCCAATTCAACATGACTTCCTTTCTAGATGAGGCGGTTGGAAGTCTTTCCATCATTGTATTGTGATAGCTAGCATTATCTATCACCAACACACTTTTTTCTGGAATGTTGGGAATGAGTTGTGTTCTCACTCAACGCATGAAATTTTCCGTGTTCATGTCATCGTGATAATCTCCAGTCTTTTTTCCAGACTTAAATATTAACAGTCCATTTTCCACAAACCCCTTTTCTCCTCCTGCATGTACCATAATTAGCCTTTGTCCCTTGCTATAAGGCGCTTTTAATGTTTGGTCTGGTTTGGTCGTATCTATCCATGTTTTTGTAGAGGTATGCGAACTATGCAAATAAGTTTCATCGGTATATATAATATTTCTACCGTCGCGGCGAAAATCTCTAATTTTTTTCAAAAACTCTACGCGTGTTAACCTTACATCGTGGCTTTTCATAAGTGATTGTCGATTGTCTGGTGTTTTGTCCCAGGTGAAACCTTATTTTTTTACAACCCTTCTAAAGGATTGTAATGACCCTTCAAAACCTACTTGGGCGTCCTTCACTCTTTGTAGAGCCTTCTTCATCGTTGGGCGTTGTTTTTCTATGGTGTAAAAGTTGTTAATAATGGATCGAATTCGATCTCCTTGCCCTTGACTAATAAATGTTTTAGAATTCGGACGACCCCTCTTTTTTTGAGAATTACTTAAATTTAAATCATTTGAAGTTGATGTCGAGGGACGGTCGTCAATGACGACTGATGTTGACATTTTTGTAACATCATCTACTTCTAAAGCACTTATTTTTTTATTTACTCGATGGATGACATCCTTAGAAACACCCGTAGCTGCCATAATTCGTTGGCGAAAATTATTGATTGGAATTTGTAGCCCATTTTTGGCTTCGTTTTTCATAAATTTACTTACGGAGTTAATAATTTGGTAGGCATCCGCCGAGTAATGCTTTCTTCCCATTTTTGCGATGAAAAAAATAAAAATACACTCGGTACTTACTCTACAAAACTTAAAACACTCGAACTGAAACGAAGCACAAATTCACGACGCCGCTGGGTCTGGGACTAACTAACAACACTCACGAAATCCACTTAGCAACTGAATAGTACTAGAATTCTCCTCTGGAGGCGCTGCGGCGCGCGCCGATCGGAGATCGTCGGCAAATATCCCCACATTGCCTAATTTTACTAGAGCTGTCGCGTTTATTTTGTAATCGACTCTACTGGAAAATAACATAAACGATAGCCGCTCTATTTCCACCACACACATGATCTAATCAGAATCCGTCTATAGCGAGGACCAAAAATGTCTTTGAATCCTTTCATTCGAGATTTAATTCTTCTTTTTATTCAACGCATATTTATATTTTTTTTTTATTGAAAAGTCCATATTGAAAAGTTAAAAAAATTTCAAGTAGGAACTTATGTCAAAATAAATAGTTTACAAATACCAGCAAAGATACTACCGTTAAGGCTAAACTTGCATTTTTAGAGAAAATGGTGGATAAACTACGATCCCAACAAATACGTAGGTTAGATTTATATTAGCTATATCTTATCATTCCTATAATAGCAAATTAGTATATTGTTTTACGAGCAAGGAATGATACTCATTTCCCACGAGTACGATGTTTGCAGCATAAGCCGCAGGCGAATGCTGCGAATGGTACGAGTGGGAAATGAGTTATTTCTTGCTAGTCAAACACTATACTTTTTCTACGGTTATACCACATAATAATACAATAATTCAAAAATAAATCAAATACAAAACAAAATATAACGATATAAGTTATATCATTTAAGTAAAATTAACTATTATTTACAATATTTACAGTAATCATACCTTAAATTGATTTGTTAATTCAGAAAAATAAACTTAAACTTTCTTTTGCCAGGTCACGAAACTTTCATATGCATTCTGGTACTTATGTTTTGAAATTTCGGAAACCAAATTCTGACAAGCTTCGTTTGCCGCTTCTCTTATTGCAGGAGGAGTTAATTCTAATTCATTTTCATCACTACTTAACATTTTTAATTAAATAACAATCTAATTTAAAAATTGTATTAAAAACTATCTGTTGTACCTGTCACTACTTTATTACTGTCAACCTGTACTATTAGTCAAATATATGAATACATGATTGTCAAAGTATACTTGATTAAGTTAAAACAATAAAGAAATGGACACTTTGTGTTATTAGATAAGAAAATGAGATATTTCTTTATTTGATACAACAACGTACCCCATTTCTTTAGAGATTACTGTCAAAAAATGATACATTTGTATAATAACCGTAGAAAAAATATATTGTATACTAGCTGTACCCGCGACGTAGTTCGCGTGGCGTGTTGATTGTTATATAAAAATTTCTCCCCCGAATTCGTTAAAGGGGTGGGGGGAGACATTTTTATATACCAGATGTTAATTTGAAAGAAGACAAATACATATGTCAAAACCGCATTTGAATCGGATCAGTAGTTTTAATGTGATGCGCGCACAAACATACAGACAGACAGACAAAAAAATCTAACCACATTTGTGGGTTCTATATCGATATAGTAACACCCCCCGCTAATTATTTTTTGAATATCTTTAATGTACAGAATTTTCATTTCTACAGATTTATTATATGTATAGATTATTTTTTATGCCCCCGCATGCCCCCTTGTGGGTGGAATTTTCTAAAATCCGTTCACAATTGACCTTAAAATTATAAATATAGCCATTGTGCAAAGTTTTAAACCTGTAGGACTTATAGATTTTAAATTTAAATTTTTATTTTTCACGACCCCGCAACCCCCCTTAGGGTAAAATTTCGTAAACTTAGTTCACAGTTGACCTCAAACTGATAAAAATAACTATTTTGGAAAGTTTTAAATCTGTAGGACTTATGGATTTAATTTTTTTTTCACGCCCCCGCAACCCCCCATGTGGGTGGAATTTCGTAAAATCCATTCACAATTGACCTCAAAATTATAAAAATAACTATTTTGCAAAGTTTCAAACCTGTTGGACTCATAGATTTTAATTTTTATTTTTCACGCCCCCGCAACCCACCCAGTGTGTGAAATTTTGTAAAATCCTTTGACACTTGACCTACAAATTATAAAAATAACTATCTTGCAAAGTTTTAAACCTGTAGGACTTATAGATTTTAAATTTTATTTTATTTTTTCTTTTTCACGCCCCCGCAACTCCCCTTGTGGGTGAAGTATTGTAAAATCCGTTCACAGTTAACCTCCAAATTATAAAAATAAGATGTTTTCTATATAGCTTTAACCATTAATGTTGCAAACGCGACGGAAGCTTAAAAAATGGAGTAACTTCTCCCGTTTTCCCAACATTTCCCTTCTCTGCTCTGCTCCTATTAATTGTAGCGTGATGAAAAGTATACTATAACTAGCACAGGAGTATGAAAAATAATTGAACCAAGTTTCGTTAAAATCCGTCGAGTAGTTTTTGTTTCTATAGCGGTTATACAGACAGACAGACAGACAAAAATTTTACTGATTGCATTTTTGGTATCAGTATCGATCCCTAATCACCCCCTGATAGTTATTTTGAAAATATATATAGATAGATTATTACAATTATAAAGAATTAAAATCATAGTTGTAACCACTTACAAACTTTTTAAAATGGAGGGAAACGTAAATACCAAATAGACTACACCATGTCGTCCATATTATTAGTAAAATTTATTTTGGGTTATATAATTTACATTATACAGCATCGCAGATCTTAGGTTATTATACAATACAGTGGAACTTCTTAATAACGGTCAGTAGAATTGATATGACTATTTGGGGGATTAGAGGGATGGCAGCTTATGAGGAAGATAATTATAAAAAATACTTATGTATAAAACTATTTTATTTATTTACTAAATATTAATTGTAAAGTTAACACTTTTATTGTAGGTATACATAATGTTATGGTACAAAGCGCTAATTACATTTTCTCGTTTCCAAAAAAAAAGAAAACAAATTACATAATAATCCGCTTTTTAGCAACCTGTATTCTAGTAGCCCCTTTTCATTTCTTTTCATTCAATTGAAATAAAACTTCTTAACTAAATTCCAGAATCAGTGATGCTCTAATAAATTTGTTTAAAAAAATCAATTGAAGCTTATTTTAAATTTGTAATTTTTAATTTAGCGATTTCTTCTTTAAATTTAATTAAAGTTTCCCCAATAGAAATTGTTAAATCCTTTTTGTATTAACCTGTTTTAACCAAGAAGTCGTTATATCAGAAGTCATCCATGCACTTTTTTTGGATACCAATCCTATTGGTAACTTTTCTATATATGTCTCTTTAAAACACCGTGGATTTTTACTTTTTTCTATTACAAGTGGGTTGTCCTTTCCACCATTCATATTCCAACAAAAGATAATTGTCACTCAGTGTTTAGCAGATTTTCTTTCTCTACATTTATTACTTTTTGATGCAAATGTTTTGTTTGGCTTGCAAGATAATAAAGTCTTGTTTTATCTGCGTTTATAATGTACTAAGGAATGTAATTTTCGATTATAGTTTTTAGTTTTGTTGTCCAATGTTGCACATTTATGTCACAAAAATCTGCAGACTCACCACAATTGTTTTAAACTTAAATTCAGGTCTTGGATCTTGTGTCAATTTTAATTTTAAAAGAAATGAATTGTAACATAAAAGATTTACAATAAAAAAATGAGGTTTCTAAGAATTAAATATTACTTTTACTGTTAAGGGTTTATAAAATATTAATATGAATTTTTAATCACATTATATCTTGTCTGTTTCAGAGTATGCATAATGTTATGTTAGCGACAGAGAAAAACTAAAAAAGGATTGATTTTAATCCCACAAAAAGCGCCTTTGATCTACACAACGTAATACAACGGTTGCCAGACAGAGTATAATTATTCTTTCGGAACGCAACATAAAGGGAGGAAAAAGAGGGAATATAAATCAAAAGAACAACAGAATGTGTTGCATGTCGACAGAATGGACTTTGAATTAACTAGAGAAGAAGAAAATTGTGAATGAGATTATATTTTTAGCATAAATTTTCTGTGGAATTACAATGGGTCCGAAGTCGTTGCAGCTACTCTGCTACCACATTTTAGCTGAATTAGTTTGTAGTAAGTAAATTTTACATTTAATAATTAGTACCTGGTTGACCGAGTTTGCTGGTAAAACACCTTAATCAGAACACATTTCCGCGCTGGTGGAACCTATGGCAGTATATGATGACAGTTGCTCGCTTAATATTATAAGATAAAATTGATAGATAAGAGAAGAATATAATAATAAATCAAATTATGCTCGTTTAATAGTAGAGGAATTTCATTCATTTAAAAAAATACCACCCGAGCAAGAACTTTAAACCTTTGGATTAATAATCAAATGCTTTACCGACTGTTCTACTCAAGCTGATATGCATTATTTCACAGCTTATCGTAACTATGTTATGTAAGAAAATAATTTTGTGTGAAAAAATAGAAAAAAACAATTTTCTCAGACGTGGTACCCAGCTAGATCGATTGTTGGTCTCTTATTAGTCCAAGATATAATGGTAAAATTAGTAGGAAGAATTAAATTTTTTCTTATATGCATCGAGTTAAATGAGAATTTGTAGGTAAGCTCAATATACCCTCCACTTTACAATCTACCCTATGCCAATATGTGTTTTTCTTCTGGGGATGGTTACCACCCCAACTTGGGGGTGGAAAATATTTATAATTAAAACATAATAATCGCTGAAATAGTGAATTTTAAGACAAAAATGTTCTCAAAAATTTTTTCAAAAAGTTAATATTTTAGGAGTTATTGGTATCTGAAAATTCACAAATTAAACGATTTTTCGGGAATAATTTAGAAAATTTACAAAACTGTCATACTATAAAATAAAGCTTATAAAAAAAGAGAGGTTCTTTTTTTTATAATTATCGCTAACTTAATATCAACAAAGTTATGACTGTTCGAAAGTAGATGTTTTTACATCGAATACAAAAATCCAAACATATGACGTTGAATAAACGGAAAACGATAAGTTTTTCATAGAAAACTTATTGGAACTTTTTTAAAGATCTTGAAAAAGCCGTTCAAACAACCAGTAGTAAAAGTGATTTACATAAAAATTAAGGTAAGTAACCAAAATAAAGTCCGCTTATATTTTTTGGACACAAAAAGTAACATTCTTACTCTCGCCAAAAACCAGCCTGGTTGAAGCTTTTCGGTGCCCATTTACAATTTACTTCGTTTATATACAAACATTACATTCTAGAAGTTAAACTGGTTTAGAAGGTTTAGTATTGAAAAAATCTGAGTTTATAGTAAACACGTTATTTTCTAAAATCCCTTTACTTTGAAAATAACTCAAAAACTAAAAAGATACAGAAAAGATTTTACAATACAAAAATTAGTTTTTCTTTTACTTAAGATTATAATTTTATTTTTATTGTTATAGATCAAAAATTAAACAAGATATATTGTATTCGCATGCGTTTAGCACCATCATCAAGCCCTTTTAGCGCAACCCTTTTTAAAACGAAGGGCTTAAAAATAAATTCGTGTACTTTATCTTGTAGCTATTAAATTAAGTTACAAGATGGTTGTTTTATGGACTTAGTTTAAAAAGTAAAGGAGTTATCAATAAAAAACCAATCAATTTATTTTTTTAAGAATTTTGAAGTGGACTTTATTTTAGTTATAACTTACCTGAATTTTCATGCAAATCACATTTACTAGTAGTCGTTTAAACCCATTTTTCAAGATCTTTAAAAAATTCCTATAAGTTTTCTAAGAAAAAATTATGGTTTTCCGGTTATTCAACGTCATATGTTTGGATTTTTGTATTCGATGTAAGTATTAAAGTATAGTTTCGAACAGTCATAACTTCGTTAATATTAAGTTTGCGATAATTATAAAAAAAAGTGAGAGGTGTGAAGGGACACCCGGATGGAACAAAGTTCCTTTCGATTAATTAGTAAAGGAATTATAATTTGTAAACACAACAGAGTGTTTATACATACATAGGTAAGCATTTATTATTGTCTGTATAATATCTCTACTCCATCAGCAATATCCGGAACTTGTGCAGAAACACTGCCAGGATTCATTATTGTTATTATTTTCTATTATTTTATTATTTATTATCTACAGACAACCTGTATAAACTTAACAAAGTCGCGACAATACACTGTTCAAAGCCAAATAGAAAATAGTAAATCCATTATTACCTGAATATTTTCAACAGTTCGTTTCTTTTAACAAAAGTGTCCATTCATACAATACCAGAGGTTTAGATGACATACATATACCTAGAATTACTTCTTATTTCAATTTAATTTAATACAGGAATTAACAATTTAATACAAAATTTTAAAATAATTGACAGTAACTGACAGTTAAGTTAATTTTACGTACCTAACTAGTCAAGTTACTAACTATTAGTAAAATGTTTATGAATTTATTAGTTTATAAAAACAGGATGAAATAAAATATAATACTATTATAGGTACTTATTTTTTCTCTACTGTATTTTCTTTTTAATGTACATTTTCTTTTAATTTAAATTAGTGTCCTTTTAATTGTACTTATGTATTTTATGTATTTTAGGGTTTCCTATTTAAATAAAGATAGGTATATTTATCTATGAGAAAGAGACAGACAGACAGAGAAACATGCGTGTGTCGTGTCGTGACAACTTTTGGTCTGAATTTTTTCCGGCTAGTCCCAGTCGTAACGCGCGAAAAGGAACTTCGTTCCAAAATCGAATCCCTCTTTTGATGTGAAACATCTATAGCCGCACGTAAATCAGATTTCTCGCGTGGTGACGGTGACGTATGAGTGTATGACGTAAAAAACCTAACGCATCGATAATATATAATAAAGAGATATACTGATATCTTATATGAAATTGGTCTCATGTTTTGAGTGACGCGACGGTGGCGCGCCAACAATAGGGGGAAGAAGCTCATCGATTCAAAAATTTGGCGGGATAGGGTATGAATTGTTTCATAAAGAAATACACTTTTAAAGCTCATATTTTAATTTTTAATATTTTTACTGATGTGTAAAAATATTAAAAATTGAAATATAGACTTAAAAGTGCATATTATCTTATAATATTTAGGTAAATAAATATAAAAACTAAATAATAAACAAATTTTGATGTGAAACATCGATCTATAGCCGCACGTAAATCAGATTTCTGGCGTGGCGACGGTGACGCAAAAACCTAACACGGCTCCGCATACTATCTATTCTATGTATAAAAATGAATGTTTGTCTATATGTTATCGATGAACTCAAAAACTACTGGACCAATTATTATGAAAATTGGTATATATATATGTATTTTTCCACGGAAAAGGTATTTTCAAAATTTTTAAAATTTTGAAAATTTTCAAAATTTTTAGAATTTTCAAAATTTTCAAATTTTTCAAAATTTTCAAATTTTTCAAAATTTTCAAATTTTTCAAAATATTTTAAAATTTTTAAAATTGTGAAGATTTTTAGAATTTTTAAATTTTCAAAATTTGAAAATCATGATAATTTTGAAAATTTTCAGAATTTTCAAAATTTTCAAAATTTTAAAAGTTTTTAAGTTTTTTAATGTTTACTTTAATCGCGCGTAAAGGTTACACGCACACTCTTTTTTTTATTGAATACTGCATACCTACCTATACTTTTACAAAATAATGTTAATGATTCACATCTGCCAGTTATGTTTTGTTGTAGTTCGAAGTGTTTTTTAAAAAAACTTGAAAAAACTTTATTTTTGTTATAATGAGTTTCTAAATAAAACTACTGTTTTCTGCAATAGCTAAATAGAGACTGACTTTTATTCCAATAATAATTCACAAAGTTGAATATAAAATGAATCATATTAAACAATAAACAATAAAGAGATAAGAAATATGAATAAGCAGTTTTATATAATCATAATTGTTTTTAATATATTTATATAGGGCGTCACATATATAACTCTTCCACCCTTAGAGAGAAATCCTAGGGGCAACAATAGGATTTCTAAGTTCCATGTCTCGGGGGTCGACGTATTCATTCTCTTCATTTGGGGTTGGCTGACGAAATTTCTTCCTGTTTATCTTCAAATTAATTATTAAAATAAATAATATTAAACAAAAATACAATATTATTGTCCATAAACTGATTTTTGAATTTTCTTCTAAGTTAATTGTATCAAAATTTACTGATTATGAATTAATATTTTTAATTTATAAATTTATGTTGGAAAGTTGATATCTTCTGAGTTTTCTTTTTGCTTCTGAAGATTTTCTTGAATTTCTTGATTTTTCTTTATTGGGGTTTCTTCGTTACATATAAATTCTTCAGGAACTATTTCTTCACATTTTGTATTTGAAGTCATGTAATTTTGCTCATTAAGGAGTAGGAATTTGGAAATAGGTATTATTACTTTAAAGGTATTTTCTTGAGGAGTAGGTAAAGGATATAAGTGATAATAGTTATAAGTTTCGGTTTCTACGATTGGAATATCAATAATAAAAATAATTTGATTACCTTTACTATAACTTTTAATCCTCATAATTTTTTCAAAATTTAAAATATTCTTTAAATTTGGTTGAAAAGGCAGTTGATTTTGACTAAGATTGTTAACAATTGAATTTATTTCGTTAAGTAATTCATTAGGTTCAACAATTGAATTATGAAAAGTATTAAGTTTTGAAAATGTTATAGCAATTTCAATTTTTTCCAATATATCATAAATTATTTGTAATGCTAAGGTGATTTCAGGAATTATTGATTTAGAATAAATATATTTAATTGTTGATTGATACATATTATTTGTGAAGTCAATTTACAGGAAGGAGTCCTGGATTATTGGTTAGGTTGTGGAAGACTGGCTGTCCGAGTCCATAGGTAAAGGTGAACGACTTAAAATAATATTGGGTTTCTTTAGTTCTTTTATATGTATAATTTCAGATTTATTATTTTTATTGTTTTTAATTTCTACACGATTTCTATCTAATAGTTTTATTATTTTATAAGGTCCTAAAAATTTATTAGATTTTTTATTTCTATCTTGTCCAGGATTCTTTTTATATACAGTTTGTCCTATGACAAATTCAATATTTTCGTCTCCTTGTGTATTTCTTTTAGAAATTATTTTTTGTTTTTGTTGATCTAAATTTTGACTAACTTTTTTGTAAACATGTTCAAGTTTATTTTTGTGTTTTTCCGCATAGTCTGTAAAGAAAGTAGTTGGCAAAAATATTTCGTTAGGGTTTCTACTATGAGAATGACCAAAGGTTAACTCGAAAGGGGTATAATTTGTAGATGAATGTATAGAGCTATTATAAGCTATTATTGCATAGTCCATTATATTATTTGATTCATTAGGATAAATTTCCTTAAGGATTCTTAAATGTTCCAAAATTGTGGAATGGAAACGTTCTATGATTCCATTAGATTCATGGTGACCTGGTGTCGTGAAATGAATTTTGATTTTATGTAGGTTTAAAATATCTTTAACTGTTTCATTATTAAATTCAGTTCCTTGATCAATAACAAGTTTTTCGGGAATACCGAATGATGAAAAATATTTAATTAGGGCGTTACTAATATGAATAGCTGTTTTGCCAGCAACTTCGTGTGATTGTGCAAACTTTGTAAAGGAGTCTATTAACATTAAATAGATTTTATTATCAAAGAAAAACAAATCTAAGTGAACTATTTGAAAGGGTTTTGATGCAGTTTCAGTAAGCATTAGGGGTGAATATGGATTTTTCCTAGCATATTTTGTACGTTGGCAAATGTCGCATGAATTTATGTATTCTGAGATGGAGTTTTTTAGTCCGATCCAATAATAATTTTGTTTAATTCTTTCAAAAGTTTCTTGTATACCTCTATGGTTCGTTTTACTTTCATGGTAATTTTTGACTAGCATGATTTGTTCTTCTTTATCTTTAATAGTATTTATTAGTTTGGTACATTTAATTAATTTGGGTCCTTTTTCAGAGAAATGTTTTAAATATACTTTGTTAAATGAATTATAAAGTTTATCATTACGGAACCACATACAATATGTCTTTTTTGATATTGTATAGTCTCTTAAGAATTCAAAAATGAGTTTTTCATTATCATGTTCTGGAATTTCTATAGTTATTATTTTGTGATGTTCATATGTGTCATTACTAACTCTTAAATTTGGATAAGTATTAGGGTAAACTAAAATTTGATTTACTTTATTATTAATTATTTCGTCTAGAATTTTTATTCCGTCATTTGTTGTTTCTGTTGCTGTTGTATGTTGTGTATCTGACGTTTGTGGGATTTCATGTTGTAAATTTTGTTCTGTATTATCAAGTATATCTTCATTTACGGGGTTTTCGGGATTTAAATTCTCATTTTCGGTACTAAACATTGATTCAGCAATTTGCCTTAAATATTCTAAAGCTTCTTGGTTGATATCACCGGGGTTATTAACAACTGACTCATTTTCGAGTGCATTTAAATTTATTCGTGAGAGAGCGTCTGCTGCGCTATTTAATTTTCCTTTTTTATAGATAATTTCATAATCAAATTCTTCTAACTTTAAGCGCCATCTGACTAATTTAGAGTTTGGTTCTTTTAAATTGAATAGCCAAACTAAGGGTCTATGATCTGTAAAGATGGTAAATTTTCTGCCAAACAGATAGGGTCTAAAATATTTACATGCCCAAACAATGGCAAGAAGTTCTTTTTCGATTGTACTGTATCGTTGTTCAGAATCATTTAAAGTTCTTGAAGCAAAGGCTATTGGTTTATCATTACCTATATTTCCTTGAGATAAAATGGCTCCCAGAGCTACATTTGAAGCATCTGTTGTTAAAATAAATTTTTTTGAAAAGTCGGGGTATTGTAAAATAGGCGAATTTATTAATAATTGTTTACAATTTTCAAATGATTCTATAAAATTTTTATCATGTATAATTTTTGATCCTTTTTTAAGACATTTTGTTAACGGTTTCGTTATTTTCGCAAAATCTTTAATAAATTTTCTATAATATCCAATTAATCCTAGCAAACTTTTAATTTCTTTAGAGGTTTTAGGTAAGGGAAAGTCTTTCACGGCTTTTATTTTATCTGGGTTAGGTTTCACACCTTCAGGGGTTATAACGTGTCCAAGGTAATTTACTTCTTTTCTTAAAAATTCACTTTTGTCTAATTGGACTTTAAAATTTGATTGTCTAAGTCTTTCAAAAACTAATTTTAGTTTTTCTATATGTTCTTGAAGGGATGTACTAAAAATTACTATATCGTCTAAGTACACCAAACATGTTTCATTTTGTAAACCACGAAGTATATTATCCATAACTCGTTGAAACGTTGATGGGGCATTTTTTAGGCCAAAGGGCATACGTTTGTATTCGTAATGTCCATTAAGAGTCGAAAAAGCAGTTTTAGGTATGTCTTCAGGATTCATTTCAATTTGATGAAATCCATTTGCTAAGTCTAATGTCGTAAAATACTGACATTTTCCAAGTTTATCAAGTATTTCATTTATATTTGGAAGTGGGTATTTGTCATCAATAGTGCGTTCATTCAATTTTCGATAATCAATTACAAGTCTCCATTTTCTTTTACCTGATGCATCTAATTTTTTTGGAACTATCCAGACGGGACTAGACCAAGGTGACGTGGAATGTTGTATTATGCCTTGATCAAGCATTTTTTGTATTTGGTCTTTGACTTCATTTTTATGAATTTCAGGAAATCGGTATGACTTTGTATAAATAGGTGATTCATTTGTTAATTTTATGTTATGTTGAATTTGGTTTGTAAATGTTAAGGGAATTTTGTCTGTGTAAAATATGTCTCTATATTCAAAACATAAATTTTTTATAGCTTGTTTTTCTTCATAATTACAATGGTCAACTCGTATATTTTTTAGATTAGATTTTAAAATATTATCGGTGTATTCGTTTAATTCAGAATCAGTTTCCATTTTTTCAATAAAATTTATATCTGCAATATCTAATTTTTCAATTTTAAAAGGGTTATTAATACTAATTTTTATTGGTTCTTCTCTTGCATTAGTAATGATGGTTGTTGCAAAAAATTTGTTTACATTCACAACTGCACAGGGTGATTCTACTTGATTGCCAAACTTAATATAGTTTACGAGTCCTGTTCCAGTTTCTATGTCAACGGGTAATTTTACAATTTGGGATGTTCTAGCAGGAATAGTAATAGAATAATTTTTTACTTTAAGTTTCCTTTTTAATTGAGTTAATTCTTCTGATTCGTATATTATTGGTATTTCTGTATTAGGAGTTTTTAACATTTTTTTCTCTAAATTTACGGTTGCTTTTAATTGTTTTAATAAATCAATACCAATTAGTCCGTCATATTTTTGACTAAAATTAAATAAATAAAACTTATGTCTTTTGTTAACTTTAAAAATTTTAAAAACTGGTATATTTATAACTTCATTGTGATAAGAAATACTGTGGGCTGTTTGAATATTAAAATCTTCATGAGAAATAAAATTTGGATAATGTTTGTAGGCTAATTCAGGGTTTATTAAGCTTCTACTGCTTCCAGTATCAATAAGAAAATTTGCTTTTAAAGATGGTATATATATGTAGGGTAAATTGGCTTTAACTAAATTCAAATTTATCAAGTTTGATTTGTTTGGAGGCTCTGCATATGAAAATTTTCATTTTGTTGCATTGCACCTGGGTCAAATTGATTTTCAATATTACTTTGAGAGGTTTGTGGATTATATTCATAACATTGGTTATAAGGGTCTTCATAATTTTCTGTTATATAGTCTTGTTCAAAATTTTGTGAATATTGACTAGGATTATTATTTAATTCTTCAAAAGGATTTTCAAATTCTTGAATATTTTGGTTATAAAGTTCTTGTGAAGTGAACTTTGGTTGTGGTCTAACAGGGGTGTTACTTGAAGTTGTATCCATTGGTTCTGGTTTAAAAGTACGTTTACTTACATTGGAATTTCTAGTAAAGTTTTGATTTGAACTGACAAAAGGTTGTCTTTTAAAGTTTTGGTTTTGAGAATAAAATTGTTGAGATCTATTAAATGTAGGAGGGTTTTGCCCAAAATTAGGTCTTGAACCAAAATTATTTTGAATAGGAGGTGTAGTAAAATTATTTTGAGTAGGAGGTATAGTAAAATTATTTTGAAAATTTGGCAAGGGTCTGTTATTTTGAAAATTATAACTTCCAAAATTTTGGTTTTGTCTTTGATAAAAATTCTGATTTTGATTTTTATTTGGATTATTAGCAAAATGTGGTTTTTGAAAATTTTTTGATGGTATTATTCTTTGTACAGGTTTAAAATTATTTTGTGAATTTAAAGTATTACTTCGATTTTGACTATAATAAAAAATTTCTTCTTCTACAACTAGAGACATCGCTTTTTCTAAGCTATCGGGGTTTCTAAGTCTTACATTATTTTGTAAATTACTTGGTAGACCGCGTATAAATGTTTTTAGGGCTAAATCATCGTAACTTTTAAGTCTAATTACTTTTTCAGCCGCATCAATTGTATTCATAGAATTTAATTTTGAAAATATTAAACTACGACAATCTTGGCATCTCATTCCGAAATTATAAGGTGCCTCATTTTTAAAAGGTTGTAAAATTAATAAATCTTGTACTAAACAATCTAAATTCCTTTGATCTCCAAAGCATAATTCTAAAGCTGATTTTATTTGATTCCATGATTTTAATTCAATTCTAGAACCTATGAGTGTTAATGCTCTACCTGATAATTTTCCGATTATTGCTCGTATAATAAAATTATTTATATTCTGATCTGTTGTACTAGAAAAAGATCTAACTAAATTTTCACAACTATCTAGAAATATTCCTAAAGTATGAGGATTTCCTTCATAAGTTGGAATTATATCTACATGTAATTTTAATAACTGGTAATTTGTTGTCATTTTTTCGTCTTCTAAATCAGAGTCGCTATCTAATAAAATATTATTTAGACTATCAGCTAAGTCGTTTAAATTAACAAAACTCATAAAATTTTAATTAATAAATTATTTTCTTTATGTATTATCACTTGTAAACTAAATGGGATGGATAAAAGGATTGCAAAATTAATATAAGTAGTATAAAATGACTTACAGTAATAGTCCCAAGAAGTTTTTCATTTTCTTCTTTAAAAATCTTCGTATTTTTTCTTATATTCTAATATTTTCTTAATTCTAAATGGATTCCAGCAATGTAGTCCTTCCTCCGGTAACTGCAGATTTCCAGGTTCCAATTGGCGATTTTTGTCCAAAAAGGGTCCTCGGAAAGGCGATTTGTGTCCTTTTCTACAGTTGTTGTCAGTTTTGGCGATGTTTTGTCCTCCACTGGCAACTTTACAAAAAGTCCGTTTTTTCCGTTTTTTCTAACACTTTACGCTTCACAAACGATTGAAATCGACCGTAAAAAACACGATTTTTGTTGCTTTTTCCGTCGAAGCAGATCCTACTGACTGCGCCAGTTATGTTTTGTTGTAGTTCGAAGTGTTTTTTAAAAAAACTTGAAAAAACTTTATTTTTGTTATAATGAGTTTCTAAATAAAACTACTGTTTTCTGCAATAGCTAAATAGAGACTGACTTTTATTCCAATAATAATTCACAAAGTTGAATATAAAATGAATCATATTAAACAATAAACAATAAAGAGATAAGAAATATGAATAAGCAGTTTTATATAATCATAATTGTTTTTAATATATTTATATAGGGCGTCACATATATAACTTGCCAGGCGTCCCGTGACGGCTTCCCTTTTTTTTTTTTTATACAAGCTTTATTTTATATTATGATAGTTTTCCTGATCAAACGTAATCTTTTTGAGTAATTCCCAAAAAATCGTTTAAAAACATACTTGTTTGCCGTTTAATTTATACCTTTCAGTTAAGTACCTACTGACTTTTCAAAAAAACTCTAAGGAATATTTTTGTCCTATAAAATTTACCAATCTAGCGATTACCGCGTTTTTTTTGATAAATATGTTCCAACATCGAGTTGGGGTGGTAACCATCCTCAGAAAAAAGCACATATTGGCATAGCATAGATTTTGATTTTTAAGCTATTTTCTACCTACTGTCAAAATTTTAAACAAATCCATGCATATAAAAAAAATTGCTAGCAGAAAACCATCATATCCTGGACTATATGCACCAATATTTCAAATTTTAACGAAATTATTAGAGCCGTTTTCAAAAACCTATGAAAATACACGCAGACAGTGGTTCGCTTAATATTATAAGATTACTAATTATAGACAAAACTCTACAAATTTTGGATTCTACATAAAACCTTTTGTGACAACAAAATTGTGTCACCTCCATTTCTTGATTATAAAAAATTAAAGGCTGTATATTCGTACACAAATATTAGTCTAGTTCACAAGTGCTTTTTTGCTCAACTTTTTTCAGCAGTCTCCGAAAATTATGAACGAGGTGTCATTCGATTCGGAATCGCATCTTGATGATTTTTGAAAAAAATGATGTTCCGCATGCAAAAACTGCAAAAGTTATTAACAATTAACTAAAACAAAAAGAAGAGTTTTTGATTTTTTGCAAATATCTTAAAAACTAATAAAGATTTATTAAATTTAAAAAAAGAATCAAAAAGAGGAGGAAATTTCCTACAAAAAAGCTCAAACTCTCGGAACTGTAGTACTAATATTTATAATTTTCCTAGATGGTTGAAAATACGGCCGAAAACGGGTGCTCTGGCTTGCGTAAGCCACGACTGCTTTGGACACTTTTTTAATAAAAATTATTTTAACATATTAAATAACAAATCTAGAATATGAAAAAAATCAGGTGCTTACTGGAAAGATAAATAAACAATAATTTGCCTGAATTTTTTTTATCACAATTTATAAATTATTTATGCAATTGTTAATTAAAATGTTTTTCTGCTTGAACATAAACATTGCAAGTGTGATAATGGTTGAACTATAAATTTGAGATTTTTTTCCCCTCTTGGAGCAATTCTTAAAAGGCTTTAGAATAGATCCCCGTTGGTGAAATTTAAAAATATGTATTTTTCAGTTTTTTATTAATAATTATCGTTGTTGCAAAATTAAAAACTTAAATTAAGCATTGAAAAAAAATTTTTTTTTGATATATTTAATGATCCGTTTTTATGTTATTAGAAGCTGCATAAAAATATTTTTTTAAATTTTTATCAGATATTGTTTAAAAAATTGTTATAAACAAATGCGTTGTTTATTAGATAATTGAAATTTTTTTTACGGAATTTTAATCTTTGATACAAATGATTTTTAAAAGAAAAAATATTTCTGAAAAAACTATTTTTTATTGCTTAAAAAAGCATTTATTAATTACCAATAAATTTCTTCCACTTCTAATTATTAATATTAAGGAAGAAAGAAACAATTTTTTTTTAAATCATTATTTGTTTTTCTTTTCGATATAAAAAAATTCGTTTTGTTTAATTTTTCATTGTTTATTTAATAAACAATTTGTTAAAAACAAATAAATTTTTACCCTATTTTTTTTTCTTATTCTTCGTACTGTCACAAAAACAAACATGAGTTTGTTTGTTTTTTATTTTTTTTAAATTTTGTTTTTAATGAATTATTTCAGTCTCAAGTCTACTTCCAAGTTTTGCGTTTCATTCAATAAATATAATATTGTGAATTTTGCTATTGACGTAAATTATTCGTAAAATGAATCTGAAAGTGAGTTGTTTTATTTGTGAAACTCCATTGCAAATTTTGCCTAATGAAGAATAAATAAGTTTTCAGAATTTTTATCGTATCTCCAATGGTTTATAAATTATAATAATTGTAACGATGAAAAACCAAATAAGAATGACGAAATTACTGAGACCGTATATTAAAAATTAAAAAATGGTAAAAAAAGCTGTCATGTCTCTTTTTGTGACAGTAAGTAGAATTAGAAAAAAAGTAAGGTAAACATTTATTTGTTTATAACAAATTGTTTATTAAATAAACAATGAAAAATTAAATAAAACGAATTTTTCATATCGAAAAGAAAAACAAATATTGATTTTAAGAAAATTGGTTCTTTCTTCCTTAATATTAATAATTAGAAGTGGAAGAAATTAATTGGTAATTAATAAATTCTTTTTTAAGCAATAAAAAAAAGTTTTTTAAGAAATATTTTTTCTTTTAAATAAAATAAAATTCCGTAAAAAAAATTTCAATTATCTAATAAACAACGCATTTGTTTATAACAATTTTTTAAACAATATCTGATAAAAATTTAAAAAAATATTTTTATGCAGCTTCTAATAACATAAAAACGGATCATTAATAATATTAAAAAAAAACCTTTTTTTCAATGATTAATTTAAGTTTTTAATTTTCCAACAACGATAATTATTAATAAAAAACTGAAAAATACATATTTTTAAATTTCACCAACGGGGATCTATTCTAAAGCCTTTTAAGAATTGCTCCAAGAGGGGAAAAAAATCTCAAATTTATAGTTCAACCATTATCACACTTGCAATGTTTATGTTCAAGCAGAAAAACATTTTAATTAACAATTGCATAAATAATTTATAAATTGTGATAAAAAAAAATTCAGGCGGATTATTGTTTATTTATCTTTCCAGTAAGCACCTGATTTTTTTCATATCCTAGATTTGTTATTTAATATGTTAAAATAATTTTTATTAAAAAAGTGTCCAAAGCAGTCGTGGCTTACGCAAGCCAGAGCACCCGATTTCGGTCGTATTTTCAACCATCTAGGAAAATTATAAATATTAGTACAACAGTTCCGAGAGTTTAAGCTTTTTTGTAGGAAATTTCCTCCTCTTTTTGAATCTTTTTTTTCAATTTAATAAATCTTTATTAGTTTTTAAGATATTTGCAAAAAATCAAACGCTCTTCTTTTTGTTTTAGTTAATTGTTAGTAACTTTTGCAGTTTTTGCATGCGGAACATCATTTATTTCAAAAATCATCTACATGCGATTCCGAATCGAATGACACCTCGTTCATAATTTTCGGAGACTGCTGAAAAAAGTTGAGCAAAAAAGCACTTGTGAACTAGACTATATAGTATATAACCGTTAATGGTGAGAGATATTTCTTAATATCAGAAAAAGAGCTTAGAGTCAAGAAAGAAAAATTGCATTCAGTTATAAAAAGAAATAAAACTTGATTTTACTTACTTCAAATAAAGATGAAAAAGTTATTTTCTTAGTTGGATTTTTTCTGAAAAAAAATCCAGTTAAATGAATTCTAAAAAAGTTTAACGATATATTTTTATAAAACCAATCTTACCTATTATTTTTTGGTAACATCAATTTTACTTTTATGTTAATTTTTTTTGTTATTGAAGTGAAACTTCTTTAGAATCGTTATGATTTCAAACCGGATGCAACGAAAAACGACAGGTAAGAGACACAAATACAAAAATGTGTAGGATGAAGCCGGAGAAGAATGAGACAGAAATATACATACTATTTTATATTATCGGTCTCTCCTCTTTGTTCCATACTTCGTAGCGTCCTCACTCCTCCCGTCTTCTAAGCATAGTCGCCTGTACAGCTCAACAGATATAACTGCAACTTTCAAGGTCAATTCATCGATAGTGGGAGAAGCCAAGAGTCAGTTGCATTCAAGCGCTTAATGCGTAAACATCCGTATACTTAACATTGTACTTCAATTCTAGTGCGTTTGCTACGTTGTTAGATAACTTCGTAAATCGTGAAGTAGTTATTGTTTGTTGAATTTTCATATTAAAAACTAAGAGGTGAAATAATTTTTTATTAAAATGAATCGCGTAAGTGCCGTAAAAAATCGGATTCTGAGTGCCCAAGCTCGTGAAATTATATAGTCGGTTTTAAAATTTACGCAACAGGATGCAGAAGGAAATGTTCTTCTTATACCTCTAAAATAATATTCGATTAGGCATCACCGCATCAACCAACGTCTGTCGTGTCCGGTCGTGTCAAATCGTCACGGTTGCAGTTATATCTGTTTAGCTGTAATTAGTGAGCCAAAGCGAGAGAGCAAATGTCGGTGTGTATGTATATTGCACACTGTTTAATACTTGCTTGTTGAATAAAATATCTTTTAAAATTAATCAAAATACTTTTATTTTTAAACAAATAAACTTTGTAATTATCCTACCCTTGTTATATATATTTATCTCATTCTTTTGTCGATTTACTGAAGTTTCACTTCTATCGTGCGTGAATCGCACACACACACCTTTTTTTTTGACTAAAAAATCTTTCCGTGCAACAACCGATTTGGTTGGCAAAAGCTTAAAAACTAAAGCAACTATATTGTTGTATGTACATTATTAAAATTGTTTTGGTATTTTCAGATTCAAAAGAACGTATTGTGTGTTTGCGTTTTGTTTAATATCATCGTTCATTTCCATTTCGGTCAACTTTTTGATCTTTTTGCATCAGATGGGTTTTAATACCTAATTTTTATATTTCGACTTTCATGTGTCTTTTATTGTATCCGGTCCATTTTTATTTTAGTTTTGTTCGTGTTCTAAACAAAGATCTGTCAAATTTCGTTTTTGGATTTTCTATCGTAATGCCGTTCATTGTATCCAGCACATCTTTATTTTAGTTATAGAGTATTCATTCTTATTCTGAATAGATGTCTGTCCCATTTATCTGCATTAATGTCTACATTTTTTACTGTTTTCAGCTTGTGTCCCATGCTTTATAAGCTATTGTCATATATTATTTGCAGATAATCTTTTATCCTTTTGTATTTTTTTTGCCTTATTACCACTTTAATTTTTCATTTTTTTATATTTCCTCTTTATTATATTGTAAGAATGTGTTAGTTGTTAATATTTTGGTTTGCTACGCTTCAACTACATTTGTTTTCCATGACTCTTTGAGTTTTTTTTTCTATCTAAGTTGTGCGTAGTAGATGTTCCCGTTGAAATGTTATAAGACTACATACAGATGCATTGATTTTCGCAATGTATTTAATTGACTCAGAAGTAAAATTCATCGACTATACTAATTCGGAAGACAACATCTTATTTTTGGGTAGGGTTCTTCTAAATTCTGCATATCTAACTTGGTGTCCTTACATTTCAGCTACTACTTTGAGGTTTTCGATCCATTGCCATTCCGCAGTTAATTAATCCTGTACTCATCCGTTATTATTCCACTTTTTGGAATTTAACTAAGTAATATTACCATAAATACTTATACATATTATTAGATAGATGTTCAGCATCTTCGTAGAACATTAATAAATTGGAAATGTATACCCGTATCTTAAGTAACGTTAAAACGTCCCATTTTCTTATCTAACTCGACTTAATCGTGGGTTACCTTTCAAGAGTATTACTAGTCTCCCCCAAACAAGTAATTAAGGGAGCAAAAGTAGGACCTCCACAAATTATACACCATGCAGTTTTAAATGATTTATTATAAATTTAATTATCTCAAAAACAAATTATTTAAATAAAAAATATTGTAAACTTTTTCCTTAAAAAATAGCTGAAAACTTATCGAATCTAGCTATAGTTCAGTAAGTCGGGTGGACCTCTTCGAATGAATTTAGAAGTACCCTTACTAGACACGAATAATCAGAAGTTAATCTCTTATCGAATTTATAATCAAGCAGAATCAGTTTCTAGCCAAATCGAATTTTTTCATTTTATTAAGAGTAAATTAATTTTTAAAGTACGTGTAAAAACCGGCCCTAAATTTGATGAATAATAAAAAAATAACTGACGTTTGGCTTAATTAAAACTACTTAATTTTGGTTAATATTAATAAAAAATGATATTTTTTTAGACACTCATTTAGATTTTTTTTTAAATCAACTTACTTGTACCTACTTTAAAGAGGCTAAGCACAGATATACCGTAGTGTGAAACTAAGTACCAATATAGGCACGGTAACAATAGTCTGGTGAAATTATTCATAATACACTAGGATCAGATAGATCGTAACACTTCCTTAAAGTATGAATCATTTTTAAACGAAATTATTTAAATATTCAGAAAGAAAAAAAAAACTACATTTAGTATTTTGATATGTGATATGCCTACGCTACAGTTTTTTCACGCAAGCCGTCTGACATAGTGTCCGATCGTAGTACAGCCGTTAGGTTTATTGTATCTCTTCTATGGGTTTATGGTACTCATTGCAGGATCTTTACACCCCGTACTAATTTGGTCAAGCAGATAAGAGTCATATGCTTACGGATTAACTGTCTCCTGAGATCCATTAAAAAACCAAATGGTTTGACTTATAGTGTGCAGGTGTTTCTGTACTAGGGTATGATTTTAAGGAATCATTTTCAGATTCGTAGCTAATTTTGGTACCTGAAGTTTATAAAAAATTGCAATTTATCCTTTTCTTGCAAGATTATTAGGCTGCATATTTGTTAATGTCCTGCACCAGAACTAATTTAACACTATTCTGTTCTGCTGTCTACAAGAATTGCAGAAATGAAAAAAGGCCAAGACACTATCTCTATCAATACGACCAGAGGTTAACTGCAGGGGAGAATTGCATCCCCACTCATGTGGAGTCTTATCGTGGACAGCTTACTCTGGCAATTGGCCAAACTAAGTACATCTTACCAAGGTTATTCCGATGACGTGGTTATCCTCGCAAGAGGGAAATATGAAAACGTCCTCTGTGACATAGTACAGAGAGGACTGAACAAATCAAAGCAATGATGTAATTCAGTGGGACTTAAAATCAAGCACACAAAGACCACTTTAGTAGCATTTTCAAGGAAAAAGAAACCTAACTCAAAAACCGTCAAAGTAGGTTAAAATATCACTCAAGGAAAATAGAAGTTAAAAAACTAGGGCTTATCTTAGATAACAGGTTACTCTGAAACAAAAACGAAAACAAAATAAGCCCTTATGGTGTGCAGAAACATTGCTGGAAAAAATTGGGGTTGTAAATCAAAGACATAATAATGGATGTACCCAGCAATAGTGAGACCAATCATTAATTGTGAGGCTTGAGAGCTAATCTGACAAATACGAGAACAAACCTCTCAAAGATTAAGAGACTAGCCTGTGCATGCATCACTGGAGCAATGGGAACATGCCCTACTGCCGCTATGAAAGTAATCCTAAATCTCTCGCCACTACACATTCAAGTAAGGAAGAAAACAATATATAGACTGGCTAAAGAAGGAATAATCAAGGAAAGGCCTCGATCACTTAAATTTGATCAAACTTGAGAAATGTCCCAAGATGACATGCCAAAGAAATTTAACTTTGTGAGTAAATTTTCCACAAAACTGGGTAGTAAATCGAAATGGGATAAAGACACCATATTTGGGCTAAGCTAAAATACCATAAAATGGTATTCGGATAAAGGAACAGGAGGGATTTTGGACCTAAAAACAAATACTCAGAAAGCCTGGGTGCATACCCAAGCATCTTTTAAGCGAATATCCGTGCCATTAAAAGATGTGTAGAATTGAATCTCGAAAGAAACTATCGTAGACAAAAGACTGTAATCATGTCAGATAGTCAAGCAGCCGTCAAAGCTCTGAATTTGCACACAATCAGTTTAAAGATGGTTTGGGAATGGCTAGGCAAACTAAATAAACAAGAAAAAAATAACACTGACGCCCTCTTATGGGTTCTAGATCACAGAAGAATAGAAGGTTACGAAACAGTGGACAAGGTGACAAAGGAAGAAGCTGAAACCCCTTCCTAGGACCAGAATCATGTTGTGGAATCAACACTAGTACAATCCTTAATCAAATTTATAATCAAGTAGAAACACTAGTACAATTTAGAAAAACAAAGGAAATAAATGGATAGAGAAAAATCAAAGTACTGGAACCGTCTAGAAGGACTAAGACCATCAATCCAATCCGATCACACAAACTTTTTAGATTTTTAGATATCGTAGTTTTCGTATAATCCAATAGTAATTTACGAAAATACTGTTTTTTTGGACGAGTAGACAAAATTTCAGGATAATAACAAATTAATGATACATTTTTTTATTATATTTCTTTATAGAATATAATTACGAACATTTTTTTTAACACGCTTTTATTTTGTATTAAATATTGAAATTCTAACAGTAAATAGGTACTAACAGAAACATTCTAATTCTTATTTATATTAATTTACATTGATAGTTTTCATCTGATGATTTTTAAATAGTCTTGGGAATTTTAATTTTGTTTGTTAGTGTTTAACCTTTAGCGACATTGGTAGACTTCAATTTTGTGATGTTTCCACCATTATCAGCAAATAACGTAGCTGAAGTTCGACATATGCTATGGCCTGTGTTGCTTTTAGGATTGGGTAAATTTAAAAATTCTGCAATTCTTAATCCGAAATATCCAAAACTATGGATACCAACGGGCTAAATCGAACATTTTCCTTTTTTGTAATTCACGAATAATCTGTTATGTGGAGTATGGGATGGACGTAAAGATAAATATTGCCTATACAGGTTTTCATGCCCAATTACAACAAAAGTTTTCTTAATATGTTTTGTAGAATCAGGTATTTGTCAATTATTAAAACAATTGACTTTTTTGTTAGTTTTTCCGGTCTACAAGCAGCAAATTAAGTTGATACTTTTAGATCCTACAATCATAATATTTTGTTAAAATTACCTTTAATATTAGATATGTTTCATGATCTGCTTCCTATGAATTTGTTGTTTTGCTCGCTACTAAAGAATGCTGATTTCTTTGCTTTATAATCAACATTCTTCTTTTTAAGAAATGCGATTACCTTTAGGAAAGTGGCTATGTTTACATTTTTCTTCACTAAAATGGTACCCTTCAACATAGGGTACAGGCTCCACAGAGTAGAGGATTTGATAGTTTCACATTTTTGCGCCAAGTAAGCCCAAATTACATTCTGTGTAATAGTTTTGCATTTCTTTATATCCATCCATTTCGGGAAAAAATTATAAGCGTTTTCGTACCTGGACTTTTAATTTTGCAGGTGATAATTGTGCTGTAGCAGCAGCTGATGCATTGGAAACACATTTTCAAACTTACTACCGGTACCCTTCAACATAGATTACAGGCTCTACAGGGTAGAGGATTTGATAGTTTCACATTTTTGCGCCAAGTAATCCAAAATTACATTCTGTGTAATAGTTTTGCATTTCTTTATATCCATCCATTCCGGGAAAAAATTATAAGCGTTTTCGTACCTGGACTTTAATTTTGCAGGTGATAATTGTGCTGTAGCAGCAGCTGATGCATTGGAAACACATTTTCAAACTTACTACCGATACTGATTTTCATAGTTTATTGCGAAAATTAAATTACAGATGACTGTATTGCTTTGTTGTTATGGTAATGTTTAATTACATTTATTTAACTCATACCTGCCAAGATTTACATATTCCCAAAGGCAACAACGATGTGATTATTCCCGGCTCAATCTAGAAAGTACGTACTTTCCTGACGGTTGCGGAAAAAAATTATTTTTATAATACTTTTTTTTTTCTGTATATTCGTTATAAATACAATTACCTATTAATTTAAAAAGGGAGGGTTTTCCTCCTGCTTCCTTCTTCGCTTTTTTTGATTTGGTTGTTCCTAAAAGTAGCTAGGGAATAAACAGTCCGCTCCGGCAGAGCCCAGCATGCCAGAGTAAGGCTAATTACAAGGGGGTTTCGCCTGGTGGCCCCAAGGGATCGTTCGCGACCAACTTAACCCGTTGGCCACCCAGTACATCGGCACGGTATCTCACGCCTTCACTTGGGTTTGTTCATATAATTATTAGCCGTAAGATGAGGGGGGACCTCAGGCCCTCTGCTAGCTTGCCGTTATCCGGGGTGTGCCGCAAGGAGGCTATTACACAAGGGTCGTACCGATTCGGTGGGAGATCCGGAAGACTAGTAGCGGTCAGCCACTCAAGCTCCCGCATCCATCCCCCTTCACTGTACTCCCCACCAATAAAAGCGATAAACATGTAAAAGAAAAATTTTGAATTACCACAAAAGAAAAAATAGTTATTTGACATTAAAATTGCTTGAAATGGTTTTCTAAGATTTTTTCTGTTAGTTTTAAATACACTCAATTACAATTCTATACAACACTTGGCTTTTAAACAAACGATTTTCAACATTTTGCTCTTAAAGAAAGCTAGTTTTTTAGGACTTTCAGAGAATCTTTTTTCTAAGGTAGAAATCTCTATTGCTTTGATATTTAATTTTTTTATACATATATTTAGATAAATGTTCAAAATCCACAATGGTTTATATGTATAAGGCATCAACTTGCTGTCTGTCGACCATCATAGTATCTCCATGGCAGAGGTACGTACTTATGAAATTACTTTTTGTCATTTCCTTGATAGCTTTCTATGCATATCTGTGTATCCCTACAAATTTTGCTTTCCTTGGAATGTCTGTATATCGTTTAATATAAATATTACTTTTTCTTTTAATTTTATATTAATGAAATAACCACTTTCCTCTTATAAGTTGCAATAAACATGTATTTTTTTATTTTGTTGCCCAAAACGATTCTTATCCAGCTTCGCTTCTTTTTACCATTAACTATATCCAAATGATTTTAATAACCAAGGACGTTTTATGCTCGATTTGACAAAATTGGTATAACAAAGTTTGGATATTAAAATATAAATAAGGTAAAAATACGTTCTTAATGGCCCTAAAAAATAATTTAGATTAACATGATAAAAGCTGTTAAAAGCGTAATACTTTTAATCTGATTAAATACACAAACAAACATCAAAATGTATTAAAAGAACCTTAAATAGCACCAAATGTAGAGTGTTTATTTCTAAAAGGTACAGATAAAAAATGTTTAGATTTATATTTTGTTACCATAAGATGACTATAAATTTATGAATAAGGTAATATTACAAAGGGCAAAAGTAATCCCGTAAACCAAGTTGTAAACTCATGTTTTGTGTCTATTTTGTACGGAATAAACAAGTATGTTATACACCATAATATTATACAAAACTGTATAATCTTTTTACTTTTTCTGTTTAAGAAACAAAACCAAAACAATAATATTGATAAAATTTTGGAGATGATCCGACCATACTGTTACTGAGAAAAGTATGTTTGTAAACCGGATTTTATCAAAATTTCAATAAGATAATAATTAATTGGAGGAATCTTAGAATTTTTTATATATATCGAAATGGTTCCTCTTCTGCTCCGGCTTTTAGATCGACGTTCCTTGTTCTATTCTATTTATCTTATTTTAAATTTTTTACTGATACGGCTTTTATTGCATTGGGTTCTTGTTTTCTTATTTCTGTTATGTTGATATTTTGTACTTTTTATGTTACTGTTAATATATTGTTTTTAACTATTTCTATACATTAAATTTTATCAATTCTATCAATCTCTCTATCTATTGAAGGATATTCCATTCTACACTCAGGTGCATCAAAATCGATCGATGGGTATTTTTTGGTGAAGAAAGAAATAGTTTAAAGATTTAACTTTAAAATCATGTAAAGATGTAAAAGTATATGTTAAATTAAAATAATTTATATAGATTATCCAAAAAATCATTTATTGATAGAGACATACACCAAAACTCGAAAATAAAAGAATATTCAAAATTTTCTGAAATAAAGAAAAAACATTTATAATAATTTAATATTTAGTGTTCCCCCTCGGGCTCTTATAACAGCCTGTAAACGTCTCGACATTGAGGTAATTAACCTCTGGATATCAAATTGATCCAGTTGGTCCCATATTTCCTGAAGAGCAGCCCCAAGTTCAGCCAAGTGGTTTGGACGAGGTACTCTTGCTCGAAGACGTCTTTTAATCATATCCCATAGATGTTCTATAGGATTGAGATCGGGACTGCAAGCTGGCCAGTCCATACGGACAATTCCCACCTACTCTATATATTGGTTGACGATTCTAGCACGGTGAGGACGCACGTTGTCGTCCATACAAATAAAATTGGGTGCAATGAAAGGAGCAAAAATACCAATCTAAAATACTTGTTATGTATATTGCAGCCGTCATAGAACCTCTATCCACAATAACTAAATCAGTATGGGCTTTTGAACTTATACCAGCCTAAACCATAACGGAGCCTCCCTAAATTTATTCTTTCCGCAATATTGCATTGAAAATATCGCTCTCCTTGTCTTATCCAAATCCTTTCTCGGCCGCCTGGAGACCTCAGAAAAAATCTGGACCCATCTGAGAACAATACATTGCTCCAATTTGCATTACTCCAGTTTTGATGTTCTCTTGCAAAGGCAAGGCGAGCTCTGCGATGTTCTGTGAATAGTAGTGGAGATAGGGCTGGCCTTCTGGATAATAAATTACCCTCTACAAGTCATCGACGAACTGTTCATTGGCTTACATCCACATTTCTTACTTCGCTCAGACGATTTGCCAGGTCAATTGAAGTTAGATGCCGATTTCCCAAACATGATGCGACCAGAAATTGATCATCTCGTTCGGATGTTGTCCTTATACGACCTGATCCTGCTCTTCTTGTGAAGTTACCGCTGTCATTAAATCGTCGAACTGCTCTTTAAACCGCAGATCGACTAACACCTAACATTTCAGCTGCATAATATTGGCTACGACCATCTTGAACTAAAGCAACCGCTCTGGCAGCATCTGTTGGAGTTAACAGAGAGTTAGGAAGGATAATTAAATCAAAATATAACACGTTCTGAAAATAAAATCACGACACTAGTACACTTATTGAACTAAAAACAACACTCAATAAATTTATTCTTGCTTATCACAAACAATTTTTGAAAAAAAAACTTAAAATACCAATTTGTTTAAAGAAATATAAGAGCAATATTAAACATATTATTTTATTTCTCGTATACGAGGGTACATCTTAATTTACATACGCCATTTAAGGTCTCTAAAATTATACAACGTCAAATAAATAAGAAATAAGGAATGGATCGATTTTTTTGCACATGAGTGTATTTATAATAAAAAACTTGTCACTCTCTCATTAACGTCATGTAACATGTGCTTAAGGAGGAAGTGAGTGAATGTCATATCTGACGGGATTTAAGTTCATTATAACGTTTCGCTTCCTAACCACTTGATCATCCAATAGCTTAAGTTGTTAAAGCATGCCTGCGTATAAGGCAGTGATGGTGGGTTCGAATCCCACTGGATGTGACATTTTTTCTATTTCTCCTTAATGTCATTTTTAGAAAGTTTTTTATATTTTCGCCGTGTTCTGTGTCTCTGTGTCATTCCGTGGAATTTGTAATCGAATTTAAACCTATTTCCCGACTACCTATAGCTCTGAAATTTTCAGGATAGCTAAGAACTGGATGACAATGCATGTTTCAAGTGTGTTTAGGCATATACATAGATTTCGAAATTTATACCGAATTGATATTAAACATGATCTAAGTTGTGTATAGATAATATTATTTTGAAAGTTATTAAATAAATCGTTCGTAGCGTAGTTGGTTAGGCGGCGGTTCAGTCCAATTGTGACAGTTCTGTTATGTTATCATAATGGGATCGATTACGCGACAGAGAAGTTTTTTTTCTTTTTTTTTTTGTTCTTACATGTGAAAACAGTAATTATTATTTTAACTGGTAATAAAATAAACTGTTTTAGAAAGTTTTTAGATACAACTACCCTTGATTTTGTTAACAAGGAAACAATCTTCTCTATGATCAATCACAGCGTTGTATGACTTAATATTTTTACAATGTCAGGGATGCTGTGCATTGTTGAGATGACACAAAATATGACCTATAAATCAGTAAAAAACTTTCTATTATAAAAAGTTCTTTTTGTAAATTGTGCTTATAATAATTTATTGTTTGTATGTCCATTTCACGGATTTTGGCCGATGACAGAAATCATACTCGAAGTAAATTTAGAGTTACATCTCTCTCAGATACAGGCAAGTTAGAAATTTAAATGAGGACGTTTGTTTTTTAATACAACACTTACGTAACTGCATCTTGTTTCACCGGTAGATAAAAAGTATTCAATACGGAAGTCCTGACTTAATTCACATTCCTAGTAATCGTCATGTACGGCTCGTTGTTGAAGGGTTGAATTTAATAATTATTAATGTCATATTTTTGTAGATGTCAAACCACACTGATAGTTTCAGACACTTACGACCTAATTTAGAAAAAAAAAAAACTGTCCGCCATTGGTAACTTGGATGACAGTTTAATCTTATTTCAGTGGTTTCTAATATCAAATCGGCCAAAAACGATGAAATGGACTATATAATCTCTAAATTTCAAAAAATCCATTGAGAGTTATCTCAAAAATAATAGTTTATTAAGATCTTCTATTTACATGCTTAGCATAAAAAATTCCCAAAATTTAAATATAGTATTTTTTATATTTAATTTTAATCTTAAATTAATTTAATTTTATTGTTTTTGTATATCCCAGAAATATTTTTTAATAATTTAGATACTTTTGCCCTTTCTTGATATTTTCCAACATATAACATTTTTATAAATTTAAATTTTCTTTTTCATTTTTCTAATTGTATATTTATTTGATATTTTGCTAGATAGAATTGCTTTATGTATGTATTTCTTTTTTATCACCATTATTTTTATAATTTAATTTAGTTTAATATTGCAATTTTTCTCTATTATTGTAATAAGCTTCAGTTTTGTATTTGGTTTCATCATACTGATAAGTCTTAGTTTTATATTTCACTTCTGCATCTATATAATATTTACCTTTGTAATTATTTTTATCATTTTCATAATAGTCAATTAATATTAATTTCATAATTTTATATTTTCATTTCATTTTATTTTTATATGTATCATATTCTTTGTAATATTTATTTTTACAATTTCCTTCATGTGTGATGTTTTTGACAAATATTTTTTTTTTCAAATCGTTTAGGTATATTTTTGTTTTCATTTTTTTAAGTTTTAATTTTATAATTTTCTGTTAAAAAATATTCACCTTCATATTCCGATTTAACATTTTAAGGTTCCAATTTATCATCCTCATAATCCTCTTTAAAAGTTTTGGTTTTGTATTCTTCATCTTATTTTGTGTAAATTTGTATTATTAAATTGTTCCGTATTCCCCATATTGATTCCCTTCATTTTCATTGCATCTTCCTTTTGTTTTTTTAATTGTCCTAAAAATTTCCCCATTAAATCTTCAATTCTTGTTTAATACATCTTTCATCTGGTCTATTTTTTGTTTTATTTTCTTTTTTAATATAATCTTTAATATTTTTGATTTCATTTTTAAATTCTCTTTAACATTTTTGATATCTGATTTCTTTTATATTTTCTTTACAAATTTTCTTTAAATCGTTCTTATCTTTTTTTTTCTATTTTTCTCTTGGTTTTCTTGATTTTTTTGAACATTATTGATTTCTATTTTTATTTATTTTAGATTTTCTTTTAAAATCTTCTTCAAATCTTTTTTAAATTAATTAAAATTAATGGATATAATAAGCAATTTATAAACTATAAAATAAAACTAAATTAGTCACCAAAAATCGAAGACAGTACTCCTTATTGTGTCCGCGACCATAAACTGCTTTATCTCTAGAATTTGGCATGGTTTATAGGTTCATTGAGTGAAAAATACCTGAGGTTGCGGCGTTAGTATCTTAAGAGTTTCGGTTTCTTTTTTGATAGCGTCTTATTCTGACGACAGTTGGATATTTCTTGATTCTCTTTTTTTAATGTAATGAAGTGAGCATAGCGAAAATCAAAATGTAAGAACATTCCAGTAACTTGTCTTGGTGTTAGTTTGATGTTTTAACGCATTTGCTTTTGAATCTTTACAATTGCGTGTATTTTGCTTTAAAGAAATGTTTTTGATTTCAATCTCTGTAAGGTGATCTTTCTTATTAATCTGTGGTATCTTTAATTAATAGTAGTAGTTGACCACCGAGAGCTACAAAATTTTCAGGATAGCTAAGGAGTGTATGACAATGCATTTTTCAAGTGTGTTCAGGCATATACATAGAGATTTTGACACAAGTTCGGATTGATATAAGTTTTAAATCGATTACAAAATTCCCACATTATGTACAAATGACCTATAAACCTGTAAAAAAAAAATTCTACTATAAACAGTTCTTTTTATAAATTGTGATTATTTTCTATGTAAAGAAGAAATTGTTTTTAATAAATTAAATAGTAGTATTAAAATTTTCTAATATTTCTGTTGTAATTAAAATTTGTTGATTAAGTTTTTGGACGACTTCCTGTTGATTTACTTGAAGACCGAAAATTGCCTGTTCGTAATAACGAGTATCGTCAGCGTCTAGATTTCCGGAAATACTTTTTATTGTAGAAGCTAAACTGTTAATAAGATTCCTTTTTAAATATCTGTGCTGGCAACAATGATTTTGGGCCACGGCCTTTAAGGCCATGGTTAAAATTATTTAGCTCTTAAAAATAAGGGGATCGAGAACTGACGGAGTTGATACAGAAAAATTCCCATAGGATAATTTAAGAATATCGATGTCTACTCGTATTAAAAATAAATCATAAAAATGAAGAAATGTACAACTTTGAATTTAATTTATTTAATAGCTTATTGAAATGGTAAAATTTCGAATTTGTCATGTAGGTTCATTATTCGGATTTCCTGAAGTATGATTAGTGGAAGCAGAGTAGAATCAGAAGTATCCTGTAACAATTTAACTTGATTATTTTTTGGACGTTTTAAATTTTGTTTGTACAGCATTGTAACCTTTTGGGTTAAAGTCCCCATAAGTGTTTCAATACTTTTATTTATTTATTTATTTATTTATTTATTTATTTATTTATTTATTTATTTATTTATTTATTTATTTATTTATTTACTTATTTATTTATTTATTTATTTATTTATTTATTTATTTATTTATTTATTTATTTATTTATTTATTTATTTATTTATTTATTTATTTATTTATTTATTTATTTATTTATTTATTTATTTATTTATTTATTTATTTATTTATTTATTTATTTATGTAAAGAAGAAAGCTGGTCATAGGAAATGGTCAAAAGCTATGCTTGCTGATTTTTAAATCCGATTATAAATATCGGAGATATTCGGTAACATACATAAAAAAATATGGTCGAATTGAGAACACCCTACTTTTTGAATTTGGTTAGAAAGTGAGAATTACCAAAATTAAGTCAAGGAACCGCTGGTAAATTTTTAAAAATTTAGGTTGCTTGATAAATCTTAAATTGCATTTTTTACATTCTCATCTTGGCTATTTTCCTCACAACCTTAGAAGGCTATAGTGAACTGCATGGAAGCCCTTAGTGTCATGAAAGCCTAGTATTAAGAAATGTTGGATGTCAATATGATGGCAGATGTTTGGAGGATGTTAAAAAAAAACAAATGAAACTATAAAACAAAAGAGAAATTCGCTGCACAAATCGTTCGAAGACAAAAAAAAGTGCGTTACAAGCAGAAAACAGTTTGATTTTAAGCTATTGTATAGCTTTTATCGCGGGCTTGAGTGCGACGACCGAATCAAGAAATTCCGTAACGAAAAAACCTAACACTTAAAAACCTAACACTTCCCGACTCCGTCTACTATATTATATTTGTTTTTAAATAAAATTTAAATCTGTAAATTTGTATCATAGGCAAAATAATATACATATTTTGCTGACCTGTCAAATTGACAGCTTGTCAACCAATACATTGCTGGTGAATAGTTGTACATGTAAAATTTGTATGTAAAGTATTTTAATATGAATAAACAAAGTGCATTTTTTAATAAAGAAAGTGATGAAAAAATATTGAAGGAAAATGAGTAAGTACTCTGTATACATACATTATATTTTTGTTGTGTAATTACACTATTTATACCTAATTATTTATACCTATTATTTATACCTAGCTATTTCCGTTTTAGGCTGCTCGCAAACACGACCACTTGTGGTCGACACTGGTGGCCGCCACTAGCAGCTCTATACGGCGTTTTAGTGGCTGCCACTGGTGTTCGCGACAAAACGCTTTGTGCCGTTACCAGTAGCTGAAACAAGCAGATTTTCTGACTTCAGTCTCTAGAAATTGTTTTAATAAAGTCACTCTAGTTTCACAAAATTGATATGCTGGTTATTTTGTTAATATTAAGACGAAGACGCAGACGATGTATTTTGCAAAGAATTTGACGTTTTTGGGTGCATCCCATATTAAGAACTTGAGAGCGAAATGAATTTTATAATTTTTTCGAAGAATTGCAACTTCAAGATTACATTTTTTTTTTGTATTATTGTAATGAGATGTAGATTTTTCAAAGAATTATTATTATTCCTTTAAATCATTGGACTACCCACTAAATTTATAATTGTGTTAGTGTGTGTGTGTGTTCTTGCAACGTCCATTTACTAACTACACCTATGAACGCAATCAACTAAAGTGGCTCAAAGAAGTGTCTGTGTTTACGCGGGAAAAAAGTGGCTGCCACCGACCACTAGCAGCAAGAGTCGACGGCTACCGCAGGTTGTCGCTTGGATGGGTCCATATATATGCCATGAAAGTTTCAGTCCGCAGCTAGTGGCGGCCACCGGTGTCGATCACAAGTGGTCGTGTTTGCGAGCAGCCTTATTCATTGTAAGATAATAAAAATATTTTAAACGATTTCAACTTATCATTTATTCAATAAAAGAAAAATAGTAGTTTGTGCCACAAGTGTGCAAAGTGATACTTTTCCCACGAACGAAGAAGTTTGTGCAAATCGAGTTAGTGGGAAAAGTACTTTGCGCACATGTTGCACACAATACTTTTTCTACGATCACGATTTATAATAATTAAAAATAAAAAACTTATTCGAAATGTGTAACCATTTTTATTATGGGAATGTAAAATTAAAATTATAACATTTACCAAATTATATTTCAGATCGGTAAATTTATCACAAAAGAAATAAACATTTTCCGTTTGTTCTTGAAAATAGGCGTGAATTACATTTTCAGAAAATGATGGTATTTTTTATTTTCAATAAATTTTGGGTAAGCGCATTCATACTTTTCTTTTAATTTTTGTGGCAAAAGATTTAAAGTTGCATTCAAAGCAATTTCCAAAATTACTGGAGGTGTGTTTTTAATATATTTAACTTCTGTATATGAATTATTATTAATCACTTGTCGAATTATACCTTGAAACGATTATATACTAATGATATCGTTATCAAATATTTAAATTAAAAGTTTATAGATAATTATTGTGTATTAATTTTCTATAAAAATAATTCAAACTTTTTAAAATTAAATAACATCGAAATATTATATTACGAATCACGCCAATGCTTAGCCTCTTAGTTGCGTGAGAGATCTAATAGGTATATCACTTTCTTTTTGTTTCCTGCGCATGTGCAGAATGCGGTACAGAGAATTCCGCACACTTTTCCGCACAGATACGGAATTAATAACTGCATTGAAGTAAGCCGTGTCTATTTGCATTCTTTTCATAGTGATCGTACAAAAAATTTGTTTTCTTATCGGTCACCACGCTCAAAAAGTGTACCTTGAATTAATATCAAAGAAAAAAAAATTCTGCATTATTAAAAAATAAATAAATAATTATAATTGCATAAGTTGATAAAAATGCTATGCAATAGCTTTACCGCGGCAGTCCCCGAGTGCCACACGTCTTTTTTATTTTTTAGCTATTTACCGAATTTTTTTTATATATAACTATAATTTGGTTTCTCTTATGGACAACAAGACACTAGATTTTTAAAACGTAAAAGTAGTTTTAAAAGTATTAAGACGTGTGCTTACATTAGTCCAAAACACTCTTAACCATCTTATTTTTTGCGATTTGTATGTTTTTCGCAGTTTATTCAAATCTCAAGCATAATGGACAAGAACAGACTCCGAATATTAATTTAGGGCAACAGAAAAAATGTATAAAGTTAGGTCTGGTTTTACATTTTAAAAGCCTCATTAATTTTTAAATGTATGTATGTATTTCAAAGTAATTAATAAATTCC
This sequence comes from Altica lythri, assembly GCA_964028335.1. Classification (NCBI taxonomy): domain Eukaryota; kingdom Metazoa; phylum Arthropoda; class Insecta; order Coleoptera; family Chrysomelidae; genus Altica; species Altica lythri. The sequence goes on along the minus strand of CAXIIO010000697.1, from coordinate 26,869 downwards.
TCCATGCGCTCATATTAAGGAGCAATTTCGCATATTGTTTCGAAACAATTTATAACATCAGTTTCAGACACATAAGCTAAAGCTAAGTTGGTTTTTATAAAAGTCCGAAATTGTTGGTTTTCGTGATGATGTACTTTCATACCTAGTTCCCCCAATTTCCTGTGAATACTCTGGGTAAGGTGAAAATAGCATCCGGCATCTGTAACAGTATGTTGCATGGCTGACATTGCAGCTTTTTCAAAGTCGATTAAAATTACCTGAGGACTTGTGTTTTCGACTAAGCCCTTCATTTTAGCAAGCATTGTATTGTATGTTAAAGGTAATTTATTTGGTAATAAACAATCCCACAGAATTACATCAGATTAAAAAAATGTATAGAATACAGTTGAAAAAATAATGATGGCACAGTTTTTAATGTTTCATCTGCTATCCTGATATGTAATTTTTTTAAATTAAATTTTTATCACCAAATATTATTATTCTATCAGAACCCGATCCTGAATCAAATAAACAAAGCTGATGAAATTTTGCGGGAATATTGAAATTGAGGTCATAGGGTATTGGCTATAAGAAATTATTGTTGATTCTTCGTTTTTTCACATATCTTTGTAATGCTCTCTCTATCTAGCGTAGGTTTTTTAATATTACCGTGCTTGCAGTTACGCTATGTTTGTTTTCATTACTCCAACAGCTTTTCTAGCTAAAGCAGTTTTAGAATTTCCTGCATGAGTATGTTCAGTTCCATTATCAAACAATGTAATCTGTGGTAACCTCACTTTTACAATGAAATATTATGTTTTGTGCAACGCCATCGAATTGATGTGTTTGTAAGATATTTCTGCTTTTAAAATTTCTAATCCATTATAAATTAATAAAATATTCATTTTTTTTGTGGTTTCATTTTTAGCAATCATTTTGAGAAATAAAAAAGAGTCACAACCAAAAATAATATAGTGACAAACGATTCAAGAGAGTATTTTAAAATCATTTACAATCACAGATTTAAATTTAAAAACTGTGCAAAAAAATAACATTAAAAAAAATCGAAAAAATGACAAATCCGCCAGGACTTAAAACTACGATCTAAATAAATTAAAACTTATGTCATCTAGGAAACTAAATCAATATATTCTAAAGCACATATACGACCTTAATAAAATAGTATATTGTAATACAAGTGTTACAATGACAGAGGTTTCGTAGTACGAGTACTACAAACCGTCATTGTAACTCGAGTGTTACATACTATTTTTTATAATGAACTTTTAAAAGTATAAAAAAAAGTAAAATGAGTGTTTTTCGAAATATTTATTTATGTTGGCAATCTTGACAGTTTTGACACTTGTCAGTTTTAATGATTTTAAATTAGAATCACGAAGACTAGATACCAGGAGTCTACACGGTATAGGCTTTTTCATAATATTTCGGGTCTCAATTATCGGGCCAGATCATAGTTCTATTTTTTGCCACTGGCGGCGCGAGGAGCAGTAAGAACCAAACCGATGTTTATGACATTTAAATTTCACGAAATTAAATTAAATATATGATATTAATTTATTTAAAATTATTTGTAATAAAATTAATAAAAAGAAATGGGAAAGTATTATTGTGCTGTTCATGGTTGTGTTAGTGGCCGAAAGTCAGATGACAGTGTAAAAAAAGTGGGTATATTCAAAGCACCAAAAGTGAGTAACATCAAAATAATATCTGTTTAACTTATCTGGCGATTGCCAAGTAGCAGAGCCATATAACAAACAAGGACATCAATAATTAATTTATAAATTTGTATAGTTTTTAACTAATATTTGAAAATTTTTGTGCATTTTCATTTATTTTCTGAAATATTGTATTTAAATCTTAGGAACACAAGCGCACTCTACCGGCAATAGTTTTGTTCCCTAAATTGAGACCATTTTTTTACGTTTAAACTCCTGGTATCTAGTCTTCGTGATTAGAATGTTTGTCAAATATGTATAAAATATTCCGAATTTAGCAATAACGCTGATAATGTAGTTAATAATTTACTACAACATACTTTTTGATTTACTACCTAAACTCTTTCGTTGAAAATCAGTGCAGTGCAACCAATTGTGTAAAACAAAAAGTTACCAAAAACAGTGTTACAATGAATCTATTTCGATACTGTTTTTAGTGTCGAAATAGAAACTTTGTGAACGTGAATTATAAAAAAGAAATTTGTGAAATTGACAATTAAAACATCAAACTCAAACTAACCCAATTGTATAGTTTTTTTTTTATTTTTTTTATAAAACGTTAGCTATCACCTCTATTAGCTCTTATTAAACTAAAAAAAACTATTGAACTCTGAGTAAGTCATTAAGAAATACACTAGCCAGAAAAAAGAAAAAATTTAGGAGAGACTGATCTCTTATTGGAAGTATCATGGTGTTTACTTATTCGTCGAGTAAACCCATTTTTATTTTAAAGTTTACTGTTTTCTATAAATAAATCAAATTTCATTAAAATCAATACAACAAATATTTGAAAAACTACATCAGTTGTGATTAAAAAATATTCTTAGAAGAAAAAAAGAGTGTGCGTGTAACCTTTACGCGCGATTGAAGTAAAACTTTTTGACGTACGTATCGAAAAATAAATATTTAATTAAAATTCAATTATATTTATTGTCTATATACTTTACAAAAAATGATATAATGTTATATTTATAATATTCATTAGAAATAGGAATTTGAAAGTTATCATTATTTTTTATATATGAAATAATAGGTTTATGATAACTAAAATGTGAAACATAGATTTTGCTCTCTAAATAACATTAATGTATTTGAAACCGTTTGAAAATTTTGAAAATTTAAGCTCCTCCCATAGCTGAAATCACACTGTTACTTCCATCAGAATCTTCCGTTAGAATCTAACGTTAAAATATGACGTCAGCATTGTAACAGCATTGTAACAGCATTGTTACAATTACTTCCGTTAGAAAATAAATCTGAGTTACCCCTAGTCGCGCCAAAAGAAGTTTTACTTCAATAATAGGTGAACAATATTAAAAATATACACACATTACGTTTAGAATGTGTGATTTTGTAGCTGTATCTACCTTATTGTAATACAACACAACACAAGAGCCTTCGATAGTTAGATAACCATTTCATTTTGTAGCATTTTATAGCATATTCCATAAAATTTAAAATCCTGAGTTGAGTTTGTTTTCTTCAGTTCTACGAAGGATCTGTTATTGCTGGTAAAAGATCAGCCATCCTGACTAGTGGTTTTATGGCCTTTATGGCTACCTAACCAAACCTAAAATAAGTATAAGCAAGTGTTAAAACATTTCGAATATTATTATTTTATAAACAAAAACGTGCAACATGCTTCTTTACTTAGCGTAAAGCTTCCCTATAAACAATTATTTACTATCATAATATATGTATGTATGTATATAAACTTACTTAATCAAATCATAATGAATGTCGCTGTCTCGTCTTTTTTTCATTTTCATTTTTCTTAAAATCTTTCTGGCGCTTATAATATGCCCTTTGACGTTCACAATTTCTTTTTCGTTTTAGCTCTTTAAGTCTATAAAACGAAAATAGCTAGGTATAAATAATTAGGTATAAATAGTGTAATTACACAACAAAACTAAAATTTATGCATATAGAGTACCTACTCACTCATTTTCATTCAATATTTTTTCATGACTTTCTTCCACTTCCACTTTGTTTATTTATATTTAAAACAAACACTTTATACACAAATTTTAGGCGTAAAACTATTCACCACCAATGTATTTTGGTTGACATGCTGTCAATTCATACAATTACAGATTTAACTTTTATTTAATACTAGCTGTACCCGCGACGTCGTTTGCTTGGCGTGTTGATTGTTATATAAAAATTTCTTCCCCGACCTCGTTAAAGAGGTGGGGGGCAAAATTTTTATACACCAGATATTAAGTTGAAAGAAGATAAATACATCTGTGAAAACCGCATTTGAATAGGATCACTAGTTTTAATGTGATGCGCGCACAAACATACAGACATACATTTTTATTTCTACAGATTTATTATATGTATAGATTATTTTTTACACCTCCGCATGCCCCCTTGTGGGTGAAATTTTCTAAAATCCTTTCACCATTGACCTCAAAATTATAAAAATAACTATTGTGCAAAGTTTCAAACCTGTAGGACTCATAGCTTTTATTTTTTTTTATTTTTTACACCCCTGCAACCTCCCCTGTTGGTGAAATTTTGTAAAATCCGTTGACAGTTAACCTCCAAATTATAAAAAAAAAACTATTTTGAAAAGTTTTAAACCTGTAGGACTTATAGATTTATTTTTTTTCCACGCCCCCGCAACTCCCCTTGTGGGTGAAATTTTGTAAAATCCGTTCACAGTTGACCTTCAAATTATAAAAATAAGATGATTTTTGTATAGTTTTAACCATTAAGGTTGCACACGTGACGGAAGCTTAAAAAATGAAGTAAGTTCTCCCGTTTTCCCAACATTTCCCTTCACTGCTCTGCTCCTATTGATTGTAGCGTGATGAAAAATAATTGTACCAAGTTTCGTTAAAATCCGTCCAGTAGTTTTTGTTTCTATAGCGGTTATACAGACAGACAGACAGACAAAAATTTTACTGATTGCATTTTTGGCATCAGTATCGATCCCTAATCACCCCCTGATAGTTATTTTGGAAATATATTTTATGTACAGAATTGACCTCTTTACAGATTTATTATAAGTATAGATATAGATAAGTAGAAGGCAGAATCGTGTTGGGTATTTTGTATCAGGTTTTATTTCCGTTACATTAGAATGACGTCACGTCCGCTAGAATTACTGAGTTACCCCTAGTCGCGCCTAAAGAAGTTTTACTTCAAAAAGATTATCAAACTTAAGAACATAATTCTCTATTACGTTAAACTTTAAAAAATATTAATAACTGAGTAAAATATTACGAGCAACGGGTATCTTAAAAGTTGCCACAAAATTCATTGGCTTTAATTTTAATAAAAACAAAGGAAGTTTTAAAAACAAAAGTTTACACTAGTTCACAAAATTCAACTTTTTGTCTGTTGCCGTAATTTTGATGGTTTATAATGTTTCACTTATGACTTGTTTATGTCAAAACTACCCTCAAAATTTTTTGTGCTGCTTGAGTTAATTTGTTTATCATTTGTGCTCATTAATTTACCGATAAACTGCGTTTTTTATTGTGTTATAAATAATATCTAAAGTTTTTGCGACATGAGTAGTTCAAGGAGACGTTGCTTAAAGAATCCAAATCATTTTTACTACATATGTGGACAATATGTGTTTAAAAACAGTAGAAAAGTTATATCAGAGTTGGTAAAAAATACCTATTTTGAGTACTTTGGGAAGCTCTTGGACCAAAATGATAAATTTTAGGCTCCTAATTGTGTGTGTAAATCGTGAGTAGAATATTTAAGATTATGGAAAAGTGGAAAAAAGTGCCTTTAAATATGGAACAACAACCATTTGGCGAGAACCACAAAATCATCACGAAGACTCTTACTTTTGTAGTGTGAATATAAACGGTTTAAACACTAAAAATCCAGCTAAATGGGGGTACCCAAGTACTTGGTGTGTTCAGCGCCCTGTGCCGAATTCACCTGACGTTTCAGTACCTAAAAACATATCTCAACCCTTAGAACAAGACAATGAAACACTTAGGCTACGGTTACTATGGATGCGAATTTTGAGGAAATTTTGTTCTGACGAGTCCGTCCGAAATGCTCGTCAGAACAAGGCGGTTACACTATCCGCGTTTTCTAACATTTTGATAGTCAGTACCTACGCTTCTACCGCCCAGTACCTAAATATGGCCGATGTTGACGAATTTTAATTTCTTAAATGTCCGTTAATGAAGTTACTGCTGTTAAATGGAGGAAAACAGAGCATGTCAATTCTTTATTTTTCAGTAGAGACGACAAAGGAGATTTTAAAATGTTATTTGAAGAATTTCCTCCCACTTTTGACGACAAATATATCTGTTATGATAATTTTTTCTCTCATATATCCCACAATAATCTGTTCTCGTACACAAGAGTAATTAATTTATCGTTTTCCAAGGCTACGGTTACTGTGGATGCGAATTCTGACGAAATTTTGTTCTGACAAGTTCTGACGAATTCGTCCGAATAAACAAACGCCTGTTTCCCAATGAGCGTGTTTACACTGCCAGCGACCAGCACGTCAGAATATGCACGACGTCGACAGACCCATTTGAGCGTTCAAACAGATTTGATTTTTTCGTACGACTTGCGTCTGTTTTTGCGTAGTTACTTAGTTATTCCATCATGGACAACGATAAATTAATTACTCCTGTGTACGAGAACAGATTATTGTGTTCATCACAACATGATGTTAATTTTGAAGGTTTATCAAATGAGCCAAAATGCTTTTCTCAATATAATTATGAGTTAGATAATCTGGTAAGAGACTTAAATCTTTCCAAACAAGCCCCAGAATCATTGGCATCAAGACTGAAAGAAAGAAATTTAATTTCCTCAGGAACTAAAGTAACTTTTTATCGTAAAAGAGAAAAAGTATTACGGTGTTATTTTTTTAAAGAATATGATATTACCTTTGTTCAGATATTAAAAACTTGTTGATAAAAATGGGCTAGAAATTCAATGAATGAGCTAGAACTAAGGGCTTGAAAAACTTTTGTTTCTGTGATGCAGAATTTTCTCGAAAATAAGAAATCTAACAATTATGTCGAGCTTGTAGAAGATCTTTTACAATTTAAAAATATGGGTTGCAATATGAGCATAAAACTACACTTCCTTCATACATTTCTATTTAATACATGTTGTTGTTCTGTTTTTACGTCATAGCTACAACTTAAAAACTAGAGCTATGAAAAAAATCTAATCATATATTTAAAATATGCATACAATATACTGTAACCTAGTTTTATTTACTTTGTTTACTATCAGTTCAGATTTATGTGTTTAAAAGATTACGCTTTAAAATGGCGCATAATTGGAAATTGGAAAAATTACCTACAAGATTATTGTGCACGTAGGTACCCAAAACTAAAATCTGTCTAATACTCTAGAATTAAAACATTTACGCAAAGCCAATATATACAAAGTAGGGAATACCGTGTCTAAGTCTATCAAAAACTGGAAGACAATATGGATTTACTGTACAGAGATTAGAGAGATTGGTAAGACATAATTATCAAAAAGGAATAACAAAAAAAAAACTTTTTAAAAAAAATTAAACCGCCTTCAAAAAAATTGTTCTAAAAAGCCAGAAATAAAATCTTTATTTCTTAATAAAATTGGAACCATCTAGGCATCTGATTTCCTTGAAGTCGGCTCCAATGGCAAATTACCCTCTATTTTAATCTTACCTATTTCATCTAGCTTTCGAATGTTAGTTACTTAAACCTTTTACAAAGATGTAAACCATTGGAACCGACTTCAAGGAAATCGAAATCAGATGCCTAGTTGGTTCCAATTTTATTAAGAAATGAAGATTTTATTTCTGGCCTTTTAGAACAATTTTTTTGAAGGCGGTTTAATTTTTTTAAAAAAGTTTTTATATCATTTTTAGTTGCTACTTGATTCATAATGTAATACTTTTAAAACCTCTCAAACACCGTGCAAGAGTTACTGAGTTCAATCCCCAACAATCTTGACATGTACCAATGTGACTTTTTGGAGACATAACTAAATTGTCTAACACCTAGAAACACGAAGAACGCACGGTAAAGGAAAACATCGTGATGAAACGTGGATTTAATTGTCTGCAATCACCAACACGCAGTGAGCAAGAGAATTGGTTAAATGCTCATTCCTTCTCCTTATGGGAAGAGGTCTTTGGCTTTAGAGTGGGGCAGTTACGAGCTAATTATTATGTTTTTATGTTATACTTCAATATTAACATATTAACTTAACTGCAGAGCTTATTTTATTCATTTTTGTGGTGTTTCTTGGAATGTCTTCCACATTGATGATCAGACCTTAATCAAATTTCTATTGGACCACACGGACACTCGACTCTTTAAATGCAAAAAGATTTTTTCAAATCGGATTATTATATAAATACCGGAGATATTCGGTAACATATATACAAAATATGGTCAAACTGAGACTCTTCTCCTTATTTCCTGGAATATCTTTCACACTGATGACCAGACGTTAACCAAATTTCTATGGGACCAATGGGACACTCTACTCTTTTGAATGCAAAAAGATTTTTTTAAATCGGATTATAAGTTCCGGAGATATTCGGTAACATCCATATAAAAAAATATGGTCGAATTGATAACCTTCTCCTTTTTTGAAGTCAGTTAAAAAAAACGACTGAATCGTCAATTTTAAGAGTACGATAATGTTGAAATTAAGGTATTAAATTTTATTTTATATGAAGAAAAAAATTTCAAATTAAGTAACTCCTGAAATGAAGGGAACCGATGGGTTTTATACGGAGAACGTAGAGGAATGTCGTGACAAACACGACACGAGATTTGTAGATAAAATCCCTGTCCAGTGCACAATATATAATAGAGATGTATCTCGACCTTTTGTCGAAAGACTAAGGGGTAAAGCTTTAAATAGTAAGACTTATATTGGTAAAGGTCTTTCCAAAATGCTTTAGTTTGTTCAAGAACACTATGCTTATGGCGATTTCTCCTTGGGGTCAGACCGAGCATTATGCATTTATTCAGGAAATCGCCAAAAGTGGTTTTAACAACACCATATACCTTTTATTCTAAAACACGGTAATACTCTAATTGCAGCAGCTTCCCCAATAAAGGCTTTTTGGGTTTTACTGTCTACGAAGGCTTATCATGGAGGCTGGAAAGCCCAACATAAATAAGCATTAGGACGGCGAATCTACGTAAACCTAAGAGAAATTTATCAGAATTTCTTCAGGACCTGATGAGAGACATTCGGTAGAACAGAAAAACCATTCTACATAATTTAATAGTATAGTTTAGTTAAGCATTAAGTTTAAATTTAAGAGTAGGTACCTACTAGTTAGTGTTTCATGTCTTCTTCATGTTTTAACTTTTGGGACATATATTATATTTTTTTCTTTTCTACCGAAATGTAACAAAATTTAACAAAAATTAATAATACAAAAAAAAATAGGGCCGCAGTAATAATATTTTCAGTAGAAACAATTTTTATGTATAAACCCATATAACAAGGGTATGTTTAAACATTAGTATGTGTTTATAATTAAAATCTCTACTGGGTTATAAAATCTTATTATATTATCTTAAAAAACAAAAATTTAACCAAATTGGATTAATTTTTGGAATTAGGCACACATTACTAAATTTAATGTCATTTAAAATTTGAACAAAGTGCACCTTAGTTCTATAAAACAAAGACATTCAATGGCGTGTAAACATTATTAAGACAATAAAAGAAAGACATTTATTTGGCTTCATCAAGCTCGAAAATAAGTGAAACTTCCTCACAACATTTGAGACGAACAAAATGATATTTGTCTGGTTTTAACGTAGCTGCATTAAAACTAAGCATCGCGTAATGGCTAACATTAGGAAGAAAAGTGCCCGTGTCATTTGAAGGAAATAAACAGAATAAGATATAAGGTATACAACTACCTACAACAGCGATTAATTGTTGGAAAAGACAGGCTTGTTAAAAATAAAAGATCAAACTAATTACCTAATTGAAATAAACATGATAAAAAATTTATTAAATAATTAAATTGAATGGAATTTTAATCTTTATTCACAAGACTTTTGTCCCACAATTTATGGAGTAAGTTATATGTACGTATGTACCTACTGCAAAACACCCCTGTTATTCTTAAATAAAAGCTGTAGTTATTTTAGATGTTACTCTGTTTTTCTTAATTTCTGGCCATGTGATTCGTCTAGTAGTCCAAGTTATTTTGTTTTTGCTCCCACATTCTTATTAAAAGTTTGGTATCGACAAAATCGGATGTAAATTTGTTCGGATCCAGAAAAATTTCCTAACACGATACACGGTCGAATCGTGTGAACATGTAAAACTATGTGTCACCAAGCAATCCGACATTTTTATTGTTTCCATAAATTATTCGGACCGTACTGTCTACGGGCTGTTACATAAAATGTTATATTTATCTCATTTTTGGCTTTTGAAACGATAGGTTACCAAGTGTGTCTAGGTTCATAGTAACATGTCCGGCGGGTTGGCTAACCTTACCACCGATTTTCCTTGTTAAGGGTCCGGTGTCGCGGGGAATGGTCATCGTCCGGGCATCCAGGAAGTGGTTCCGGGTCATCAGGAGGTCTGCGTCGTCAGCGTCTACTGTCGTCCGGTGTTGTGGTCTGTGGTCCCTCATTTCCATTAGGTGTGGAGCGTCGTGGTCGGTGAGGGGTTTTCGTCGGGGGATATCGTCCGTGGTCCGAGGCAGGTGTTTTGCGTCGTGGTCGTGGCTCTCATCAGGGATCGTTGTTGGTGACCCATGGTCCGCGTCTGGTGTCGGGTGTCGGGCGTCGTTGTCGGTGGGGGTTCTCGTCAGGGGTCCTGGTCCGTGGTCTTGGTTCTAAGTTATGTGTAGGGCATCGTGGTTGGCGGGGAGCCTCGTCAGGTGTCGGCCATCGCAATCAGGGGTCTTGGTCCGCTGTTCATGGTCCTCGAAAGGTGTAGGGGGTCATAGTAGGCAGCAACTCAGTCCTTAGCGTAGCAGGGCAAGGGTTGAATCGCCTGGTCAACAGGGTCGTCTTGTCACTGGTCTTGATACAGCAGATAATTGTGTGAAAACTTCCTTATCTTACAATATTATGCAGTGGATGAAACAAAATTCGTTATTATTTGTAGCACTACGCAGTCAACTCTAACGAAATCAATTTCTTAATAATCTTGGCACTACGAAGTCAACCTTGACGAAACCAAAATCCTAATGCCTCTTCTGTAAGAAACTCTTGTTATTTATATTATTTCAATCGGCGTGTTCTCTCTCCCGAAAATGTCTTCTTTTCTTGTCACACTTGGCCATTATCTTAAAAAATGTGGTCCTTCTTCCTATCACTTTATGTCTCGAATTTCGGATTGCCGGTTATTTATGTAAAAAACCTTATTGTTGACACTTTTAAAATGTAGTTTCTGGACGAAACCCTTATTCTTGACTTTTTTAAAAAGTAGTTTCTGGATGAATTGTATTTGTGAAAGCTCGTAAAAACCATAAATGCTTTTTTGTTATAAGATTAAAAAGTTTCTGTACTTGTTTGTGTTAATGATATAATTCTGAAATTAATTTTTGAATTTTAATAATTTTATGTGCTATAAGGTAGGATAGCTCCACTACTATCCAGTTACTGTTTTTTGTTCTTGTTGTTAACGTCTTTGCCTACTTTTTATAAGGTACGGTTTCATAAACGTTTCAACCTTCTTCAAGTTTGTTGAGTATCCCCATCTATCATTTTAACTTCTCCTATGTATCTAGAAGAACTAGAATTTAATCCAAAAATTTGATCGTAGATTTTAATTAAAACTTACTAAATAAGTTGAAAATCAAAAATGATTTTACCTTCTGATATCCCCCCATATTTTTTATCCATTTTGGTATTGCGTAGTTTTATTTAATATATTTAAGTATTTTTAAATTCCCGCTAAAAATAGTTATTTATGAAACAGTTCGTGAAGTATGCTTTTTGCGCACGCACGCGATGTTTAGAGCACGAGCAAAGCGAGTGCTATATATCGCGTAAGTGCGCAAAAAGCACTTCACGCACAGTTTCATACAATATTTTATCTACGATAAACAATTAAAAAATAATTACAAATTCAAATTTAAACTACAAAACTGTCAGAATGACTTTGGTTAAAATGTAATGCTCTCATAGCAACACCATGACAACGCGAATGCTAAGGATATTTGA
>CAXIIO010000697.1:0-12500 GCA_964028335.1 Altica lythri | reverse complement strand
TTAAAAAAGAACATATATATTACTGATATTACTTCTAATATAAGATGGTAAATAGGTTTGTGCACAAGCAGGGCCAGGTCGGTCAAATAGTTTTTGCACAATCCTATATCTCGTTTTTTCAATAATGCAGTCCCGTCCATAAAATTTGACTGAATGGATCTTAATAATCCAGGCTGATTTTTAAAGTTGAGATTTAAAGTAACATTTTATAAAAAATTATTGGTTAAAACATACACATAGAGAAGGTCCTGCGACTATTAGGTAACAAGGTAGCCAGTTTTTTTTTAATTCACTATTATCTTAATTAACAATATTAATGGCTGAAATTATTAGTTAAAAAGGCTAAAGATTTGAAAATAGCTTTAAACAGTTAAAAAGATTTAAAATTTATTAAAACAAGAGCCTTGTAAACAGAGCGTACTTTGCGTTCCGACTAAAGTTAAAGAAGTGGAGTTAATGGACTGCAGGCTGCCGAGTTTTAAAAAGTCTAACGCGCAGTTTAAAAGTAAAACGATCGGAAAAAATAACATATTTCGTCCTTAACAATTATGTCAAAAAAGGATAGTCTTTGCTAACTTTTCGCCTATATTGAATTGGTCCCATATTTTTAGAGATAAAGTACTTTGATTTAATCTCAATGTTATTTATTTGATCTGACGTTGATGCTTTGTCAGCATCGGATTAACTTTGATATTTAAATTGGCTCTAATAATATATCAACTACGCTTCAGTCTATGAATACGTGTTTAAAAGCCGTATTTTTAATAATGCAGTCTACAGCATTTCCCAACTGTTAACATTCGGTATTTTACAGTGATACTATAAAATTTAAATCATTTAAACTCTGTCCATATATATAAAAAAAGATCCGTTTTAAAATTTATAATAGAATATTCAAATTTAATTATAAACTTTATTACAATTAAAATACAGAAAATTAAAAAAAGTAATTAGAAAATGTATTATTATAATTTAAATAATTATTAGAGTAAAATTTTAAATTATAAAACATCGATTTAAGAATATTAAATTAGTTATAGAAGGTCGAGATTATTAGTAGTAATATTGTCTATACTGTCTTAACCTTAGTAAGAAGAACCTCCGAATTATAACAGGAATACTAACCGGACACTGCCGATTAAGAGGACACATGAAGAAACTAGGATTAGTAGATGAAGCAAACTGCAGATTCTGTGAGGTAGAGGATGAAACCTCAATACACATACTCACAGAATGCATCGCATTAAGTAATTCTAGGGCCAAATACTTAGGTTCATACGAAATAGAAGGGATTAATTACCTAACTTAAAACAAAATGATATCCTTCACTTTCTAAGAAAAATAGGACTAGAAGAGCTGCTATAAGTCTGAGAAATCATCAGAAATATAGCAAGAAAAGGGGGACACAATAGATCTAATAGGTCGCAGGTGTATCTGTTACCCCTAACTGCCCATACATACATACATACATACATTGTCTATAATTTTAATAAAGAACAAACGTGTTAAAGCAATTTTGAGATGAATTAAGTTGTAAGTCACAAAAAAATGACAAAACCACGGAGTTCTATTTTTAGCCGTACGTTTTTGACGACGAATTAAACTTGCCTTTATTTTGTTTTTTTTTCGAAATTATTCAAAAAATATGCAGTTTTAGAAGATAATATCTTTAAAAATTCTTTTTTGTCGAAAATTAAATTTCCTACAAAATTATGACCTTTAAAGTTAAAAAAAAAATATTTTATCAAAATAAATGCAAAAAACAAAAGGAAAAACACAAAAAATTGCACTTTTTTTAGTTTCTTGTCCATAATACCATATATTTTGAAAACAGAAGGTGTGCCAAAAACAGCGGATTTATTTTATCAGCTTCATGAAGACAAGCACATGCTTCATCTTAGAGTTAGTGACAAAATTTAATCAAACTGGGTCAATAGCTCAACAAAAAAAGAAATATGAAAATAGGTTGAGCACTGAAGCTGCAGAATTAGTAATTTTTGGTCATATTAATTTAAATCCTACAACAAGTACAAGACAAATGGCCGAAGAGTCTGTTTTTGCGCACTCTTGTTCGTAAGTTTTTAAAACGTCATAAACTTTATCCCTACAATTACAATTAGTACATGAAATAAATGAAGATGACCCAGACAGACGACTACGGTTTTTAACCGACTTCAAAAAAGGAGAAGGTTATCAATTCGACCATACTTTTTTTTTTATGGATGTTACCGAATATCTCCGGTATTTATAACCCGATTTTAAAAATTCTTTTTGCGTTCAAAAGGGTAGAGTGTCCCATTGGTCCCATAGAAATTTGGTTAAGGTCTGGTCATCAATGTAAAAGATATTCAAGGAAATAAGGAGAAGGGTCTCAGTTTGACCATATTTTTTTATATACGTTACTGAATCTCTCCGGTACTTATAATCCGATTTGAAAAAATCTTTTTGTATTCAAAAGAGTAGAGTGTCCGTGTGGTCCCATAGAAATTTAATTAGGGTCCGGTTATCAATGTGGAAGATATTCCAAGAAATACCACAAAAATCAGCATTTCAGCGAATATCTCCGGTATTATAATCCGATTTAAAAAAATTCTTTTTGCATTCAAAAGAGTAGAGTTTCCCATTGGTCCCATAGAAATTTGGTTAAGGTCTGGTCATCAATGTAAAAGATATTCCAGAAAATAAGGAGAAGGGTCTCAGTTTGACCATATTTTTTTTATATATGTTACCGAGTATCTCCGGTTTTTATAATCCGATTTCAAAAATTCTTTTTGCATTCAAAAGCGTAGAGTGTCCGTATGATCTCATAGAATTTTGATTAGGGTCTGGTAACCAATGTAGAAGATATTTTAAGAAATACCACAAAAATCAGCAGTTCAGCGAATATCTCCGGTATTATAATCCGATTTAAAAATTCTTTTTGCATTCAAAAGAGTAGAGTGTCCCATTGGTCCCATAGAAATTTGGTTAAGGTCTGGTCATCAATGTGAAAGATATTCCAGGAAATAAGGAGAAGGGTCTCAGTTTGACCTTATTCTTTTTATATATATTACCGAATATCTCCGGTATTTATAATCCGATTTGAAAAAATCTTTTTGTATTCAAAAGAGTAGAGTGTCCGTGTGGTCCCATAGAAATTTGGTTAGGGTCTGGTCACCAATGTGAAAGATATTTCAAGAAATACCACAAAAATCAACAGAATAAGCTCTGGAGTTCCGTTAATTTGTTAATAATGATGTATAACATAAAAACATAATAATTAGCCCATTACTGTCCCACTCTAAAGCCAAAGACCTGTTCTCACAAGGAAAAGGAATGAGCATTTAATCAATTCTCTTGCTTACTGCGAGTTGGTAATTTTAGACAATTTATTCCACGTTTCATCACGATGTTTTCCTTTACCGTGCGTGCTTCGTGTTTTTAGGTGTTAGACAATTTACTTATGTCTCCAAAAACTCACATTGGTACATATCGGGATTGTTGGGAATTAAACTCAGTACCTCTTGCACGGTTATTGAAAGTCTTTGAAAATATTACATCATGAATCAAGTAGCAACTAAAAATAATAAAATAAAAACTTTTTTAAAAAAACTAAACCGCCTTCAAAAAATTTACTTTAAAAAGCCAGAAATAAAATCTTTATTTCTTAATAAAATTGGAACCAACTAGGCATCTGATTTCGATTTCCTTGAAGTCGGCTTCAATGGCAAATTACCCTCTAATTTAATCTTAGCTATTAAATCTAGCTTTTGAATGTTAGTTACAAAGATATAAAAAATTGGAGCCGACTTTAAGGAAATCGAAATCAGATGCCTAGTTGGTTCCAATTTTATTAAGAAATAAAGATTTTATTTCTGGCTTTTTAGAGTAAATTTTTTGAAGGCGGTTTAACTTTTTTAAAAAAGTTTTTAAGTGAAATTATAACTGACAAAATAAATACGAATACAGATTTTTTATTTAATATTTATTTTTCGGATGAATGTTCATTTTTCGTAAATGTTAGATACCGTAAATCGGCACAATTGTCGTTACTGGGCTGACGAAAATTCTAGAGTATTCAAAGAACCACATACCCAACATCCTCTAAAATTTAACGTGTGGGCAGGAATTTATGAGGATCGTATTGTTGGGAAATTTTTTTTGCCACAAAATTTAAACGAAGAAACATATCTCGAATTATTAGAAGACACTTTTTATCCGGCTCTCACAGATATATAATTGAAAATAATAATGACTGTCTATTTTACATATAAAAATTGAATTTTAATCATTCTGTAGGTATATCCTTAGTCAAGTAACTCAGGCCTAACTATTTTTAATTTTTTTTTTAAAGTAAAACTTCTTTAGGCACGACTAGGGGTAACTCAGTAATTCTAACGGACGTGACATCATATTCTAATGTAACGCAAAAAACCTAACACGATTCCGCCTACTATATTAAATAAAAGTTAAATCTGAAATTGTATATTAATAATAAACATATTTTGCTGACCTGTCAAATTGACAGCTTGTCAACTAAAATACATTGTTGGTCTTACGCCTAAAATTTGTGTATAAAGTGTTTGTTTTAAATATGAATAAACAAAGTGGATTTATTAATGAAGAAAGTGATGAAAAAATATTGAATGAAAATGTTCTCTATATGCATACATTTTATTTTCCTGTGAATCGTTTAAAAAATCAATGTTAAAATCTGCACAAAGAATAAAAGATATAAAGTTATTTGTACAGAAAATTAATGCACTATAAAGTCTATCTATAAATATATTGAAATTTCCAGATGGGGATCTATAAATATTTAATATACAACAGGTGGTTTGAAGTATTTTAAAAGAGATACTGGAGATTTCAATATCTACTTCAAGTGATAAATTAGTCAAAAAATCGTGTTTCTTAATTTCTATGGAAGATTTTGTCAAAATTAATACACCGCCATATGATTTATTAGTTCTATTGAAGTAACAGTAACAGAGTAATTATTAAATCGTATGTAGCCTAAATTATTATTAGACCATGTTTCGGATAAACATAATATGTCTGGTTCATATTGCTTTAAGATTAGGTCTATTCTATTAGTTTTGTTAAAAATTAATTGACAGTTAACATTTAAAATACGGAAGAAATTATCAGATTTCTCATGATTTTCACACACACAGTTCTTTATGTTTCTACTGACTTCCTTGCGATACATTTTGCGATACGTACGTCAAAACTTTTGATTAGCTAACCTAACCTAACCTAACCGTTAATTTTGGTTAAAAAATTTTAAAACGTGAAACTGAAATTAATGAATTTTAGATAAATTACAAAACAAAATAGTTGTCACTTGAATAAAATGGCGTATTCTCAAAAATATTTTACTCTTTCATCAATAAATAATAATAATAAACGAAAAAATCAAAAACCTGTAGCTACTTGTTAGTAAACATATTTTGAATTTGAATTTATTTTGCGATGATACGTACGTCAAATAAGTTTTACTTCAATCGCGCGTAAAGGTGACACGCACACTCTTTTTTTTTATTTAAAATTTCATGTTGGTCAGTCAATCACGCTGCAACCACTGTACAGATTTTGATAATATTAAATCATACAACACCGATTATAACTATCTTTTAATATTGATCTATGACAGTTCTACATTGGACCTAATCATCTGTAGGATAAAGTAATTTGTGAGTCATTTGTATATGTACCTACTTGCAATCTTACTAATTCTATTTGCAACTAATCTTATGAATTTATCCAGAAAAAAGTAATCAATAAGTCTGTACAAAAGTCCAACTCTGGCTTTCGAAATTTCAAATGGTATTAAACATCTTAAACAAATACAGGCACCATATATACGCCTTAACAGATGCATATGAGAAGTTCTATTTCTACATACTATGAAAAGACAGTGCTGTGAGTCTAGTAATATCAAGATTAGAAATTTCAATTAAATCTTTAAAACAATTCCATTTATTTAGTTACTGTAATGGAACTTTCTTATCCCAACTAATGTGGAGTTTTAGAAGCTTTTGCATTTTTACCTCAGCAAAGAACGGATCAAATATTTGGCAGATTACAGATAAGATTATTCATTTTTGTAATTTTAATTTTATATATTTAGAATATTAACCTAAATTTTTAAATCATCCAAGGAATCTAAACCCACTTAACCTATCATCCATGTAAAAATCCTTCGGTATTATTTTGAAAGCTAAGGGATATTTACTTTCATTGAATTTTGTGTTAAACATCTCACAGCTAGAAATGGAGCAAAAGCAATCTTATATATTTAATTTATAAACCTTAAGTTTTTTATTACAATTAGATCTCTAGAAAATATTTTGGTATTGCCTCATCTCTTCCTTGTCAATCTAAATCTGGCAATAAAATTTTAAAATATCAGCAGTCATCACAAATTAATCAATTTTAAATCTACTTAAAATAGAAAACACATCCTGTTGTAATATTTTTGCAGCCTCCTGCATTTAATAGTAATGCTATAGGTAATCCTTAATTATTCCATGTCGTGGAATATAATAATCTTATTTTGTTTCAAACATATGTCCTAGATTTTTATCTTGTTTCATAAGTACACATAAATCGTTCTGTAATTTGGAAATTTTTTGATTTTTCTTAAATCTTTTCCCTAATAATAAACAGTTATTTATGTATAAAGAGCGAAAAGTCTACAATATTGTTCGAAAGCAAGGTTTAAGCGGCGACGCAAAGCGGAGCGCCTTAATTACTAGTAATACATAAAATATTTTCCTTTATCATATTTTAAAAATAATCTTGTGGACGTGTTTTTATTTGTAGGTCTTAAAGCAACATATTTTCTGTAGAAATCTAAATAATAGATACCATTTTCTTGAAAATTACTTGTAATAGTATGATAGTAAAAGTCCTAGTTTTTGAATCAGGTATAGTAATAATTAGGGAAGAGACTTTATCTTCAACATCTTTTAAAGTCATTTTGACCAATATATTACACCTACATGCTCCCGCAATTCCAATAATCAAAACACCCTGTTTAATATACATTTTAATTTTTGAAGTTATACTTCTATTCATGCACTCGATTTGTGTGGGGTTAAATAGGAAAAATCATTACATATGTAATGGAGTGAGTAAGAGAGAGACAGAAATACATATATATTGGTCGGTAAAAACAAAGATGAAATATTTGCCACATGTTTAGTCATAACTATAAGTCCTTTAAATACCGTTTAAACATTCAGTACATTGAAAAGAGATAGATATACAAAAAACAGTCTGAGCTAATGTTTTGGAATATCATAGTGACGTATTACATTGTGTTTGACAGAATATTTTATAATTCTGTCACGTAAGTAAACATATAAAGTTTAGTATTTTATATTAATAATAATATTCAGTAATGAGTATTGTATTGTAGTCCATAAGTCCATACTACCGTCACATGGTTGCATTATATCCTGCACTATGCTTTTGAGGTTGTTGGCTACAAAGTTTTTAGGTATAGTCGAAAAGTGCATTCCGAACAGACAATAGATTACAACTCGGTAAGTATTCCAAATGGGTTCAATTTATGTACTCGAGGTTTTGGGGTCGCTGAACACGAATATCATAATGTCGAAAGTCTCCGCGGCACTTGGTGCCTAGAGTATGTACCTATTCTCCTGGTGTTTTATGTAAATTCTGTACAAAATTACACTTGGAACTCGGCTGTTTTTTGGGTCGCTGAATACCAATATGATAATGGCGATGGTGTCCGAAACACCTGGTACTTAAGACAGACCTCGTCTCCAGGAAATGTTATGCAAATTTGATACAAAATGAGTGTGTACTCGGTTCTAGGAGGTTTTTAAAGTCGCTGAACACGAATATTATATAACGATTTTGCTTAATCATTCGCATAAAAATTGATGAATCCGGGCGCGTGCATAGAAGTATAACTTCGGCCGGCAGTCCCACTGACTGCCACACCCTTTTTTTTATTAATTTAAAAGAATTTAGCATTGAATATACCGACCAGATGATGATGGTTTTACTTTCTGAGCTTTCTCAGAAAAATATACCATGAGAACGTTTTCTGAATATTTAAAAATTTTCTTCGCAATACACCATAAAATAAACAGGTAATATTGTTGGTTATTTCCCGTTTCGCCTATTTCCGTTTTGCCTGAAATTTAAAATTTACCTGAATGAGTAGCGTTTTGCCTTACCAAATACAAAAATAAAATTCTGAGTACCCTTTCACCTGACGACTATGCATTCTTGGTAGAGACGATTCCAAAATTATCGCGACAGCTCCGGTTTTCCCACCTATCTTTACCGTCGACTCGAACGCTACCGATTACCCAGTTCGAGAGGTTTTATAAAGATGGCTCTAGCGAACGCTTTCTACTCCGTCTTTCGATCAAATAGATTCCAGTGGCATAACAATTTTAATTTTTTTTGGGGATTTTGGTTTTTATTTGGATTTGTAAATTCTGTAAAAAATACGCAAATTAAACAATTTAAATGTTTATTTTTTCTTTCTAGTTAAAAGTTTTATATACATTTTTAATTAAGTTCATCAATTAAGTTTTGCTCAATTTAGCTCATAACAATTCTTACTTTTAAATTGTTATTACCCAGCGAAGACCACGGGGAGGTATGAGCATTCTTCGCCAACAGGATGGAGAGGTGAGGTATAAATTTTAGCGAGGTTACGAGTGTTAGTATATAAAAATAAATAATAATAAATATATATAAAATATCACAGATATATCACAGATAATGTCACAAAATTGAAACAAAGTCAATTGTAAAATAAAAACTTAAAAACGAATTCTTCAAAAAAAAAATAAAAAAAAATTCTGATAAAACAAAAAAAGGAATTCTAAAAAAAATTCTGAAAAAGTAAAAAAAAAAATTCTAATAAAACTAAAAATAAAATCTTCAAAGAAAACTAAAAATAAATTCAGTTGTCACTTTCGTCAATTTGGTCGTCAAATGTAAGATCATTATCTGAACATTCTGAGCTCCATTCTTCGGAACTGCCCGTATTGACATTGAAAACTAAACCTTGGGCAGTGTCTAATAGATGCTCTTTTTTCATTAAATCTAATTCGTACTTATGTACATGTTCGCAGACTCTTTTCCACTCCTCAGTGGTAATGCTGGAGAACTTCTGTCTTGCAAGATTTTCGACGTCACCACATCTAAATGTTATATCATGACTTCCAACCCAATTTTTGACCGCAGCCCAAATTTTTTCTATAGGGTTTAATTCTGAGTGATATGGTGGTAATCTTACAACAGAGTGTCCGTGTTTTCTCATTTCCTCATCTAGAACGTATTTTAGAAAGCGGGGTTTGTGCGATTTTATTACTTCATAGAGTTCGACTTTTGTCATGTCGACTGTATGAGGGATGCTCTTGTCCGTTAGCCAATTCAACATGACTTCCTTTCTAGATGAGGCGGTTGGAAGTCTTTCCATCATTGTATTGTGATAGCTAGCATTATCTATCACCAACACACTTTTTTCTGGAATGTTGGGAATGAGTTGTGTTCTCACCCAACGCATGAAATTTTCCGTGTTCATGTCATCGTGATAATCTCCAGTCTTTTTTCCAGACTTAAATATTAACAGTCCATTTTCCACAAACCCCTTTTCTCCTCCTGCATGTACCATAATTAGCCTTTGTCTCTTGCTATAAGGCGCTTTTAATGTTTGGTCTGGTTTGGTCGTATCTATCCATGTTTTTGTAGAGGTATGCGAACTATGCAAATAAGTTTCATCGGTATATATAATATTTCTACCGTCGCGGCGAAAATCTCTAATTTTTTTCAAAAACTCTACGCGTTTTAACCTTACATCGTGGCTTTCCATAAGTGCTTGTCGATTGTCTGGTGTTTTGTCCCAGGTAAAACCTAATTTTTTTACACCCCTTCTAAAGGATTGTAATGACCCTTCAAAACCTACTTGGGCGTCCTTCACTCTTTGTAGAGCCTTCTTCATCGTTGGGCGTTGTTTTTCTATGATATAAAAGTTGTTAATAATGGATCGAATTCGATCTCCTTGCCCTTGACTAATAAATGTTTTAGAATTCGGACGACCCCTTTTTTTGAGAATTACTTAAATGTAAATCATTTGAAGTTGATGTCGAGGGACGGTCGTCAATGACGACTGATGTTGACATTTTTGTAACATCATCTACTTCTAAAGCTTTTATGTTTTTATTTACTCGATGGATGACATCCTTAGAAACACCCGTAGCTGCCATAATTCGTTGGCGAAAATTATTGATTGGAATTTGTAGCCCATTTTTGGCGTTTTTCATAAATTTACTTACGCAGTTAATAATTTGGTAGGCATCCGCCGAGTAATGCTTTCTTCCCATTTTTGCGATAAAAAAATAAAAATACACTCGGTACTTACTCTACAAAACAAAAAACACTCAAACCTGTGAAACGAGGGACAAATTCATGACGCCGCTGGGACTAACAAACACAGCACACGGAATCCGCTTAGCAAGTGAATAGTACTAGAATTCTCCGACTGCGCTCTGGAGGAGCTGCGGCGTGTGCCGATCGGATATCGTCGGCGAATATCCCCACATTGCCGAATTTTACTGGAGCTGTCGCGATCTTTTTGTAATCGTCTCTATTAGATGCAATTATACAGTTTGTTTCTATCAATATATTTAAAACTGGTTTAGAAATATTTCTTAAGCCCCAATAAATGCTTGGGTAGTTTGATATTTTTTTATGTCTTAAGTTGTATTTTCTACAAAAAAGGTTGGAATCTAAACGGAGTGGTCGTGTGGCACTGTGCAACAAATATCGATATCATTATGATCGTTTGAATAAAAGTAATACAACAAGATGGAGATGCGATAATAGGAAGTGTCTGGGAAGTGACCTTAAATTTGCTAAACGAACTGGTAACAGAAAAAATACATGGATGTGTAGTGAATGTAGCTAACACTGAAGTGGAAAAATGTTTATATTTGTGTAAAAAACAAGTTCGAGAGAAAGTTACCCCAGTTTCACAAATTTTTGAACAGTCATTAGGAACTGTAAAGGATGCTGGTTTCGATTTTGTTTCGATGGTTTCAAAGTTTTATTTAAAAAAACCTTCCTTGAACTCCAAAGACACAAGGCGTTATGAGTAGAATCATTTAAGAAGAGAGAGGATATTATTTTATCAGAAAAACTAACAAATAATTTCATATTTAGTGATGACGACAGCCAAAATAGAATTTTGGCTTTTTTCACACCCCACATGCAACAGATTTTACAAGGAACTGATTCGTTTCTTGCCGATGGAACATTTAAGAGTACTTGTAAACAATATACGCAGCTTTATACCATTTATGCTGACATTGGCCGTACATCAACAAATGTCTTACCTGTTTTATATGCCCTCTTACCATATAAGCAGACAGAAACCTACAGCCGGTTAATTAATTGAATTAAGTACAAACTTTGGAAACCTAAAAAATTATAATCTATATACATATAATAAAACTGTAGAAATGTATATGTTTGTGCGCGCATCACATGAAAACTACTGATCCCCCCACCACTTTAACGGGGTGAGGAAAGAAATTTTTATACAAAAATCAACACGTCACGCGAACGATGTCGCGGGTACATCGAAATAGAACCCAAAAATGTGGTTGGATTTTTTTGTCTGTCTGTCTATATGTTTGTGCGCGCATTATATGAAAACTACTGATCCGATTCGAATGCGGTTTTCACAGATGTATTTGTCTTCATTCAACTTAACATCTGGTGTATAAAAATTTATCTCTTATTCCTTAAATGGGGTGGGGTAAGAAATTTTTATACAACAATCACACGCCACGCGAACGACGTTGCGAGTACAACTAGTTAATTATAAAGTAGCTGCGATTCAATCTATGCGAACGAATTGCCAAACGTAATCCTTAAATATTAAAATACTAAAAGTATTGAGATTTTCACAATATTTATTTAATGTATAACGCGTTTCACTATGTTATAGCTTCATCAGATACATAATTAAAATCGAACTTACAAAGTTATGATATAAATAAAATGAAATGTGACATAATGACACAATGATGGTCGAAAATCATGTGGTATAAATAAACTGAAATAAAACAAATGTACTACAAATTGCAATAAGGACAAAGTTAATAATAATAAATTTTTACGATAGTAGTAATATATACAGGATTAGTACATAGACTTTTATGTAAATAAATTTAATAACGGTGAATTATTTAATTCTGTTTGATCATTCAATAATGTATCAGAGTGTTTACATTTATTAATTTCTAGACTTTCTAATAAATTTAATTTAAAACCTTTATTTTCTTGGTGTAAAATATCAAAATTATTATTAAAGTTATGGTTTTCAGAAATTAGATGATTTGAGTATGTAGAATCAGTTTTTTTATTAAGGAAGCTTCTGTTATGTTCTGTAATACGCTTTTTAAAAGTTCTACCTGTTTGTCCTATATATACTTTATTACAAGAACCACAATTAAGTTTAT
>CAXIIO010000696.1:0-32501 GCA_964028335.1 Altica lythri | reverse complement strand
TCCCTAGCCTTTTTTTTTCCTAGCATTTTTTTTCCTGGCCTTTTTTTTCCTGGCCTTTTTTTTCCTGGCCTTTTTTTTCCTAGCCTTTTTTTTTTTCCTAGCCTTTTTTTTCCTAGCCTTTTTTTCCTAGCCTTTTTTTTCCTAGCCTTTTTTTTTCCCTGGCCTTTTTTTTTCCTGGCCTTTTTTTTCCTAGCCTTTTTTTTCCTAGCCTTTTTTTTCCTGGCCTTTTTTTTCCTGGCCTTTTTTTTCCTGGCCTTTTTTTCCCTAGCCTTTTTTTTCCTAGCCTTTTTTTTTCCTAGCCTTTTTTTCCTAGCCTTTTTTTTCCTAGCCTTTTTTTCCTAGCCTTTTTTTTCCTAGCCTTTTTTTTCCTAGCCTTTTTTTTCCTAGCCTTTTTCTGGCCTTTTTTTTCCTGGCCTTTTTTTTTCCCTGGCCTTTTTTTTTTCCTGGCCTTTTTTTTTCCTGGCCTTTTTTTTTCCTGGCCTTTTTTTTCCTGGCCTTTTTTTTCCTGGCCTTTTTTTTTCCCTGGCCTTTTTTTTCCTGGCCTTTTTTTTTTCCTGGCCTTTTTTTTTCCTGGCCTTTTTTTTTTCCTGGCCTTTTTTTTTCCTAGTCTTTTTTTTCCTAGCCTTTTTTTTCCTAGCCTTTTTTTTCCTAGCCTTTTTTTTCCTGGCCTTTTTTTTCCTGGCCTTTTTTTTCCTGGCCTTTTTTTTCCTAGCCTTTTTTTTCCTAGCCTTTTTTTTCCTGGCCTTTTTTTTCCTAGCCTTTTTTTTCCTAGCCTTTTTTTTCCTAGCCTTTTTTTTCCTGGCCCTTTTTTTTCCTAGCCTTTTTTTTCCCTAGCCTTTTTTTTCCCCTAGCATTTTTTTTCCTGGCCTTTTTTTTCCCTAGCATTTTTTTTTCCTAGCCTTTTTTTTCCTAGCCTTTTTTTTCCTAGCCTTTTTTTTCCTAGCCTTTTTTTTCCTAGCCTTTTTTTTCCCTAGCCTTTTTTTTTCCTAGCATTTTTTTTCCTGGCCTTTTTTTTCCTGGCCTTTTTTTTCCTGGCCTTTTTTTTCCTGGCCTTTTTTTTCCTGGCCTTTTTTTTCCTAGCCTTTTTTTTCCTAGCCTTTTTTTTCCTAGCCTTTTTTTTCCTGGCCTTTTTTTTCCTAGCCTTTTTTTTTCCTAGCCTTTTTTTTTCCTGGCCTTTTTTTTTTCCTGGCCTTTTTTTTCCTAGCCTTTTTTTTTCCTAGCCTTTTTTTTCCTAGCCTTTTTTTTCCTGGCCCTTTTTTTTCCTAGCCTTTTTTTTCCCTAGCCTTTTTTTTTTCCTGGCCTTTTTTTTCCTAGCCTTTTTTTTCCTGGCCTTTTTTTTCCTAGCCTTTTTTTTCCTAGCCTTTTTTTTTCCCTAGCATTTTTTTTTCCTAGCCTTTTTTTTTCCTAGCCTTTTTTTTCCTAGCCTTTTTTTTCCTAGCCTTTTTTTTTCCTAGCCTTTTTTTTCCTAGCCTTTTTTTTCCTGGCCCTTTTTTTTCCTAGCCTTTTTTTCCCCTAGCCTTTTTTTTCCCTAGCCTTTTTTTTCCCCTAGCATTTTTTTTCCTGGCCTTTTTTTTCCTGGCCTTTTTTTTCCTGGCCTTTTTTTTCCTGGCCTTTTTTTTCCTGGCCTTTTTTTTTCCTGGCCTTTTTTTTTCCTGGCCTTTTTTTTTCCTGGCCTTTTTTTTTCCTGGCCTTTTTTTTTCCTGGCCTTTTTTTTTCCTGGCCTTTTTTTTTCCTGGCCTTTTTTTTTCCTGGCCTTTTTTTTTTCCTGGCCTTTTTTTTCCTGGCCTTTTTTTTTCCTGGCCTTTTTTTTCCTGGCCTTTTTTTTTCCTAGCCTTTTTTTTCCTAGCCTTTTTTTTCCTAGCCTTTTTTTTTCCCTAGCATTTTTTTTTCCTGGCCTTTTTTTTTCCTGGCCTTTTTTTTTCCTGGCCTTTTTTTTTTTCCTGGCCTTTTTTTTCCTGGCCTTTTTTTTTCCTGGCCTTTTTTTTCCTGGCCTTTTTTTTTCCTAGCCTTTTTTTTTCCCAAGCCTTTTTTTTTCCCTAGCATTTTTTTTTTCCTAGCCTTTTTTTTCCTAGCCTTTTTTTTTCCCTAGCATTTTTTTTTCCTAGCCTTTTTTTTTCCTAGCCTTTTTTTTCCTAGCCTTTTTTTTCCTAGCCTTTTTTTTCCCTAGCCTTTTTTTTTCCTAGCCTTTTTTTTCCTAGCCTTTTTTTTCCTAGCCTTTTTTTTCCTAGCCTTTTTTTTCCCTAGCCTTTTTTTTTCCTAGCATTTTTTTTCCTGGCCTTTATTTTCCTGGCCTTTTTTTTCCTGGCCTTTTTTTTCCTGGCCTTTTTTTTCCTGGCCTTTTTTTTTTCCTGGCCTTTTTTTTTCCTAGCCTTTTTTTTCCTAGCCTTTTTTTTCCTGCCTTTTTTTTTCTGGCCCTTTTTTTTCCTAGCCTTTTTTTTCCCTAGCCTTTTTTTTTTCCCTAGCCTTTTTTTTCCCAAGCATTTTTTTTCCTAGCCTTTTTTTTCCTAGCCTTTTTTTTCGTAGCCTTTTTTTTCCTAGCCTTTTTTTTTCCCTAGCATTTTTTTTTTCCTGGCCTTTTTTTTTCCTAGCCTTTTTTTTCCTAGCCTTTTTTTTCCCTAGCCTTTTTTTTTCCCTAGCCTTTTTTTTTTCCCTAGCCTTTTTTTTTTCCCTAGCCTTTTTTTTCCCTAACCTTTTTTTTTCCCTAGCCTTTTTTTTCCCTAGCCTTTTTTTTTCCTAGCATTTTTTTTCCTGGCCTTTTTTTTCCTGGCCTTTTTTTTCCTGGCCTTTTTTTTCCTAGCCTTTTTTTTTTTCCTGGCCTTTTTTTTCCTAGCCTTTTTTTCCTAGCCTTTTTTTTCCTAGCCTTTTTTTTTCCCTGGCCTTTTTTTTTCCTGGCCTTTTTTTTCCTAGCCTTTTTTTTCCTAGCCTTTTTTTTTCCTAGCCTTTTTTTTCCTAGCCTTTTTTTTCCTGGCCCTTTTTTTTCCTAGCCTTTTTTTCCCCTAGCCTTTTTTTTCCCTAGCCTTTTTTTTCCCCTAGCATTTTTTCCCCTAGCCTTTTTTTTCCTAGCCTTTTTTTTTCCTAGCCTTTTTTTTCCTAGCCTTTTTTTTCCTGGCCCTTTTTTTTCCTAGCCTTTTTTTCCCCTAGCCTTTTTTTTCCCTAGCCTTTTTTTTCCCCTAGCATTTTTTTTCCTGGCCTTTTTTTTCCTGGCCTTTTTTTTCCTGGCCTTTTTTTTCCTGGCCTTTTTTTTCCTGGCCTTTTTTTTTCCTGGCCTTTTTTTTTCCTGGCCTTTTTTTTTCCTGGCCTTTTTTTTTCCTGGCCTTTTTTTTTCCTGGCCTTTTTTTTTCCTAGCCTTTTTTTTCCCTAGCCTTTTTTTTCCCCTAGCATTTTTTTTCCTGGCCTTTTTTTTCCTGGCCTTTTTTTTCCTGGCCTTTTTTTTCCTGGCCTTTTTTTTCCTGGCCTTTTTTTTTCCTGGCCTTTTTTTTTCCTGGCCTTTTTTTTTCCTGGCCTTTTTTTTTCCTGGCCTTTTTTTTTCCTGGCCTTTTTTTTTCCTGGCCTTTTTTTTTCCTGGCCTTTTTTTTTCCTGGCCTTTTTTTTTTCCTGGCCTTTTTTTTCCTGGCCTTTTTTTTTCCTGGCCTTTTTTTTCCTGGCCTTTTTTTTTCCTAGCCTTTTTTTTCCTAGCCTTTTTTTTCCTAGCCTTTTTTTTTCCCTAGCATTTTTTTTTCCTGGCCTTTTTTTTTCCTGGCCTTTTTTTTTCCTGGCCTTTTTTTTTTTCCTGGCCTTTTTTTTCCTGGCCTTTTTTTTTCCTGGCCTTTTTTTTCCTGGCCTTTTTTTTTCCTAGCCTTTTTTTTTCCCAAGCCTTTTTTTTTCCCTAGCATTTTTTTTTTCCTAGCCTTTTTTTTCCTAGCCTTTTTTTTTCCCTAGCATTTTTTTTTCCTAGCCTTTTTTTTTCCTAGCCTTTTTTTTCCTAGCCTTTTTTTTCCTAGCCTTTTTTTTCCTAGCCTTTTTTTTCCCTAGCCTTTTTTTTTCCTAGCCTTTTTTTTCCTAGCCTTTTTTTTCCTAGCCTTTTTTTTCCTAGCCTTTTTTTTCCCTAGCCTTTTTTTTTCCTAGCATTTTTTTTCCTGGCCTTTATTTTCCTGGCCTTTTTTTTCCTGGCCTTTTTTTTCCTGGCCTTTTTTTTCCTGGCCTTTTTTTTTTCCTGGCCTTTTTTTTTCCTAGCCTTTTTTTTCCTAGCCTTTTTTTTCCTGCCTTTTTTTTTCTGGCCCTTTTTTTTCCTAGCCTTTTTTTTCCCTAGCCTTTTTTTTTTCCCTAGCCTTTTTTTTCCCAAGCATTTTTTTTCCTAGCCTTTTTTTTCCTAGCCTTTTTTTTCGTAGCCTTTTTTTTCCTAGCCTTTTTTTTTCCCTAGCATTTTTTTTTTCCTGGCCTTTTTTTTTCCTAGCCTTTTTTTTCCTAGCCTTTTTTTTCCCTAGCCTTTTTTTTTCCCTAGCCTTTTTTTTTTCCCTAGCCTTTTTTTTTTCCCTAGCCTTTTTTTTCCCTAACCTTTTTTTTTCCCTAGCCTTTTTTTTCCCTAGCCTTTTTTTTTCCTAGCATTTTTTTTCCTGGCCTTTTTTTTCCTGGCCTTTTTTTTCCTGGCCTTTTTTTTCCTAGCCTTTTTTTTTTTCCTAGCCTTTTTTTTCCTAGCCTTTTTTTCCTAGCCTTTTTTTTCCTAGCCTTTTTTTTTCCCTGGCCTTTTTTTTTCCTGGCCTTTTTTTTCCTAGCCTTTTTTTTCCTAGCCTTTTTTTTCCTGGCCTTTTTTTTCCTGGCCTTTTTTTTCCTGGCCTTTTTTTCCCTAGCCTTTTTTTTCCTAGCCTTTTTTTTTCCTAGCCTTTTTTTCCTAGCCTTTTTTTTCCTAGCCTTTTTTTCCTAGCCTTTTTTTTCCTAGCCTTTTTTTTCCTAGCCTTTTTTTTCCTAGCCTTTTTCTGGCCTTTTTTTTCCTGGCCTTTTTTTTTCCCTGGCCTTTTTTTTTTCCTGGCCTTTTTTTTTCCTGGCCTTTTTTTTTCCTGGCCTTTTTTTTCCTGGCCTTTTTTTTCCTGGCCTTTTTTTTTCCCTGGCCTTTTTTTTCCTGGCCTTTTTTTTTTCCTGGCCTTTTTTTTTCCTGGCCTTTTTTTTTTCCTGGCCTTTTTTTTTCCTAGTCTTTTTTTTCCTAGCCTTTTTTTTCCTAGCCTTTTTTTTCCTAGCCTTTTTTTTCCTGGCCTTTTTTTTCCTGGCCTTTTTTTTCCTGGCCTTTTTTTTCCTAGCCTTTTTTTTCCTAGCCTTTTTTTTCCTGGCCTTTTTTTTCCTAGCCTTTTTTTTCCTAGCCTTTTTTTTCCTAGCCTTTTTTTTCCTGGCCCTTTTTTTTCCTAGCCTTTTTTTTCCCTAGCCTTTTTTTTCCCCTAGCATTTTTTTTCCTGGCCTTTTTTTTCCCTAGCATTTTTTTTTCCTAGCCTTTTTTTTCCTAGCCTTTTTTTTCCTAGCCTTTTTTTTCCTAGCCTTTTTTTTCCTAGCCTTTTTTTTCCTAGCCTTTTTTTTCCCTAGCCTTTTTTTTTCCTAGCATTTTTTTTCCTGGCCTTTTTTTTCCTGGCCTTTTTTTTCCTGGCCTTTTTTTTCCTGGCCTTTTTTTTCCTAGCCTTTTTTTTCCTAGCCTTTTTTTTCCTAGCCTTTTTTTTCCTGGCCTTTTTTTTCCTAGCCTTTTTTTTTCCTAGCCTTTTTTTTTCCTGGCCTTTTTTTTTTCCTGGCCTTTTTTTTCCTAGCCTTTTTTTTTCCTAGCCTTTTTTTTCCTAGCCTTTTTTTTCCTGGCCCTTTTTTTTCCTAGCCTTTTTTTTCCCTAGCCTTTTTTTTTTCCTGGCCTTTTTTTTCCTAGCCTTTTTTTTCCTGGCCTTTTTTTTCCTAGCCTTTTTTTTCCTAGCCTTTTTTTTTCCCTAGCATTTTTTTTTCCTAGCCTTTTTTTTTCCTAGCCTTTTTTTTCCTAGCCTTTTTTTTCCTAGCCTTTTTTTTTCCTAGCCTTTTTTTTCCTAGCCTTTTTTTTCCTGGCCCTTTTTTTTCCTAGCCTTTTTTTCCCCTAGCCTTTTTTTTCCCTAGCCTTTTTTTTCCCCTAGCATTTTTTTTCCTGGCCTTTTTTTTCCTGGCCTTTTTTTTCCTGGCCTTTTTTTTCCTGGCCTTTTTTTTCCTGGCCTTTTTTTTTCCTGGCCTTTTTTTTTCCTGGCCTTTTTTTTTCCTGGCCTTTTTTTTTCCTGGCCTTTTTTTTTCCTGGCCTTTTTTTTTCCTGGCCTTTTTTTTTCCTGGCCTTTTTTTTTCCTGGCCTTTTTTTTTTCCTGGCCTTTTTTTTCCTGGCCTTTTTTTTTCCTGGCCTTTTTTTTCCTGGCCTTTTTTTTTCCTAGCCTTTTTTTTCCTAGCCTTTTTTTTCCTAGCCTTTTTTTTTCCCTAGCATTTTTTTTCCTGGCCTTTTTTTTTCCTGGCCTTTTTTTTTCCTGGCCTTTTTTTTTTTCCTGGCCTTTTTTTTCCTGGCCTTTTTTTTTCCTGGCCTTTTTTTTCCTGGCCTTTTTTTTTCCTAGCCTTTTTTTTTCCCAAGCCTTTTTTTTTCCCTAGCATTTTTTTTTTCCTAGCCTTTTTTTTCCTAGCCTTTTTTTTCCTAGCCTTTTTTTTTCGTAGCCTTTTTTTTCGTAGCCTTTTTTTTCCTAGCCTTTTTTTTTCCCTAGCATTTTTTTTTTCCTAGCCTTTTTTTTCCTAGCCTTTTTTTTTCGTAGCCTTTTTTTTCGTAGCCTTTTTTTTCCTAGCCTTTTTTTTTCCCTAGCATTTTTTTTTTCCTGGCCTTTTTTTTTCCTAGCCTTTTTTTTCCTAGCCTTTTTTTTCCTGCCTTTTTTTTTCTGGCCCTTTTTTTTCCTAGCCTTTTTTTTCCCTAGCCTTTTTTTTTTCCCTAGCCTTTTTTTTCCCTAACCTTTTTTTTTCCCTAGCCTTTTTTTTCCCTAGCCTTTTTTTTTCCTAGCATTTTTTTTCCTGGCCTTTTTTTTCCTGGCCTTTTTTTTCCTGGCCTTTTTTTTCCTAGCCTTTTTTTTTTTCCTAGCCTTTTTTTTCCTAGCCTTTTTTTCCTAGCCTTTTTTTTCCTAGCCTTTTTTTTTCCCTGGCCTTTTTTTTTCCTGGCCTTTTTTTTCCTAGCCTTTTTTTTCCTAGCCTTTTTTTTCCTGGCCTTTTTTTTCCTGGCCTTTTTTTTCCTGGCCTTTTTTTCCCTAGCCTTTTTTTTCCTAGCCTTTTTTTTTCCTAGCCTTTTTTTCCTAGCCTTTTTTTTTCGTAGCCTTTTTTTTCGTAGCCTTTTTTTTCCTAGCCTTTTTTTTTCCCTAGCATTTTTTTTTTCCTGGCCTTTTTTTTTCCTAGCCTTTTTTTTCCTAGCCTTTTTTTTCCTGCCTTTTTTTTTCTGGCCCTTTTTTTTCCTAGCCTTTTTTTTCCCTAGCCTTTTTTTTTTCCCTAGCCTTTTTTTTCCCTAACCTTTTTTTTTCCCTAGCCTTTTTTTTCCCTAGCCTTTTTTTTTCCTAGCATTTTTTTTCCTGGCCTTTTTTTTCCTGGCCTTTTTTTTCCTGGCCTTTTTTTTCCTAGCCTTTTTTTTTTTCCTAGCCTTTTTTTTCCTAGCCTTTTTTTCCTAGCCTTTTTTTTCCTAGCCTTTTTTTTTCCCTGGCCTTTTTTTTTCCTGGCCTTTTTTTTCCTAGCCTTTTTTTTCCTAGCCTTTTTTTTCCTGGCCTTTTTTTTCCTGGCCTTTTTTTTCCTGGCCTTTTTTTCCCTAGCCTTTTTTTTCCTAGCCTTTTTTTTTCCTAGCCTTTTTTTCCTAGCCTTTTTTTTCCTAGCCTTTTTTTCCTAGCCTTTTTTTTCCTAGCCTTTTTTTTCCTAGCCTTTTTTTTCCTAGCCTTTTTCTGGCCTTTTTTTTCCTGGCCTTTTTTTTTCCCTGGCCTTTTTTTTTTCCTGGCCTTTTTTTTTCCTGGCCTTTTTTTTTCCTGGCCTTTTTTTTCCTGGCCTTTTTTTTCCTGGCCTTTTTTTTTCCCTGGCCTTTTTTTTCCTGGCCTTTTTTTTTTCCTGGCCTTTTTTTTTCCTGGCCTTTTTTTTTTCCTGGCCTTTTTTTTTCCTAGTCTTTTTTTTCCTAGCCTTTTTTTTCCTAGCCTTTTTTTTCCTAGCCTTTTTTTTCCTGGCCTTTTTTTTCCTGGCCTTTTTTTTCCTGGCCTTTTTTTTCCTAGCCTTTTTTTTCCTAGCCTTTTTTTTCCTGGCCTTTTTTTTCCTAGCCTTTTTTTTCCTAGCCTTTTTTTTCCTAGCCTTTTTTTTCCTGGCCCTTTTTTTTCCTAGCCTTTTTTTTCCCTAGCCTTTTTTTTCCCCTAGCATTTTTTTTCCTGGCCTTTTTTTTCCCTAGCATTTTTTTTTCCTAGCCTTTTTTTTCCTAGCCTTTTTTTTCCTAGCCTTTTTTTTCCTAGCCTTTTTTTTCCTAGCCTTTTTTTTCCTAGCCTTTTTTTTCCCTAGCCTTTTTTTTTCCTAGCATTTTTTTTCCTGGCCTTTTTTTTCCTGGCCTTTTTTTTCCTGGCCTTTTTTTTCCTGGCCTTTTTTTTCCTAGCCTTTTTTTTCCTAGCCTTTTTTTTCCTAGCCTTTTTTTTCCTGGCCTTTTTTTTCCTAGCCTTTTTTTTTCCTAGCCTTTTTTTTTCCTGGCCTTTTTTTTTTCCTGGCCTTTTTTTTCCTAGCCTTTTTTTTTCCTAGCCTTTTTTTTCCTAGCCTTTTTTTTCCTGGCCCTTTTTTTTCCTAGCCTTTTTTTTCCCTAGCCTTTTTTTTTTCCTGGCCTTTTTTTTCCTAGCCTTTTTTTTCCTGGCCTTTTTTTTCCTAGCCTTTTTTTTCCTAGCCTTTTTTTTTCCCTAGCATTTTTTTTTCCTAGCCTTTTTTTTTCCTAGCCTTTTTTTTCCTAGCCTTTTTTTTCCTAGCCTTTTTTTTTCCTAGCCTTTTTTTTCCTAGCCTTTTTTTTCCTGGCCCTTTTTTTTCCTAGCCTTTTTTTCCCCTAGCCTTTTTTTTCCCTAGCCTTTTTTTTCCCCTAGCATTTTTTTTCCTGGCCTTTTTTTTCCTGGCCTTTTTTTTCCTGGCCTTTTTTTTCCTGGCCTTTTTTTTCCTGGCCTTTTTTTTTCCTGGCCTTTTTTTTTCCTGGCCTTTTTTTTTCCTGGCCTTTTTTTTTCCTGGCCTTTTTTTTTCCTGGCCTTTTTTTTTCCTGGCCTTTTTTTTTCCTGGCCTTTTTTTTTCCTGGCCTTTTTTTTTTCCTGGCCTTTTTTTTCCTGGCCTTTTTTTTTCCTGGCCTTTTTTTTCCTGGCCTTTTTTTTTCCTAGCCTTTTTTTTCCTAGCCTTTTTTTTCCTAGCCTTTTTTTTTCCCTAGCATTTTTTTTTCCTGGCCTTTTTTTTTCCTGGCCTTTTTTTTTCCTGGCCTTTTTTTTTTTCCTGGCCTTTTTTTTCCTGGCCTTTTTTTTTCCTGGCCTTTTTTTTCCTGGCCTTTTTTTTTCCTAGCCTTTTTTTTTCCCAAGCCTTTTTTTTTCCCTAGCATTTTTTTTTTCCTAGCCTTTTTTTTCCTAGCCTTTTTTTTCCTAGCCTTTTTTTTTCGTAGCCTTTTTTTTCGTAGCCTTTTTTTTCCTAGCCTTTTTTTTTCCCTAGCATTTTTTTTTTCCTAGCCTTTTTTTTCCTAGCCTTTTTTTTTCGTAGCCTTTTTTTTCGTAGCCTTTTTTTTCCTAGCCTTTTTTTTTCCCTAGCATTTTTTTTTTCCTGGCCTTTTTTTTTCCTAGCCTTTTTTTTCCTAGCCTTTTTTTTCCTGCCTTTTTTTTTCTGGCCCTTTTTTTTCCTAGCCTTTTTTTTCCCTAGCCTTTTTTTTTTCCCTAGCCTTTTTTTTTCCAAGCATTTTTTTTCCTAGCCTTTTTTTTCCTAGCCTTTTTTTTCGTAGCCTTTTTTTTCCTAGCCTTTTTTTTTCCCTAGCATTTTTTTTCCTGGCCTTTTTTTTTCCTGGCCTTTTTTTTTTCCTGGCCTTTTTTTTTCCTAGCCTTTTTTTTCCCTAGCCTTTTTTTTTTCCCTAGCCTTTTTTTTCCTGGCCCTTTTTTTTCCTAGCCTTTTTTTTCCTAGCCTTTTTTTTTCCTAGCATTTTTTTTCCTGGCCTTTTTTTTCCTGGCCTTTTTTTTCCTGGCCTTTTTTTTCCTGGCCTTTTTTTTCCTGGCCTTTTTTTTCCTAGCCTTTTTTTTCCTAGCCTTTTTTTTCCTAGCCTTTTTTTTCCTGGCCTTTTTTTTCCTAGCCTTTTTTTTCCTAGCCTTTTTTTTTCCCTAGCATTTTTTTTTCCTAGCCTTTTTTTTTCCTAGCCTTTTTTTTCCTAGCCTTTTTTTTCCTAGCCTTTTTTTTCCTAGCCTTTTTTTTCCCTAGCCTTTTTTTTTCCTAGCCTTTTTTTTCCTAGCCTTTTTTTTCCTAGCCTTTTTTTTCCTAGCCTTTTTTTTCCCTAGCCTTTTTTTTTCCTAGCATTTTTTTTCCTGGCCTTTATTTTCCTGGCCTTTTTTTTCCTGGCCTTTTTTTTCCTGGCCTTTTTTTTCCTGGCCTTTTTTTTTTCCTGGCCTTTTTTTTTCCTAGCCTTTTTTTTCCTAGCCTTTTTTTTCCTGCCTTTTTTTTTCTGGCCCTTTTTTTTCCTAGCCTTTTTTTTCCCTAGCCTTTTTTTTTTCCCTAGCCTTTTTTTTCCCAAGCATTTTTTTTCCTAGCCTTTTTTTTCCTAGCCTTTTTTTTCGTAGCCTTTTTTTTCCTAGCCTTTTTTTTTCCCTAGCATTTTTTTTTTCCTGGCCTTTTTTTTTCCTAGCCTTTTTTTTCCTAGCCTTTTTTTTCCCTAGCCTTTTTTTTTCCCTAGCCTTTTTTTTTTCCCTAGCCTTTTTTTTTTCCCTAGCCTTTTTTTTCCCTAACCTTTTTTTTTCCCTAGCCTTTTTTTTCCCTAGCCTTTTTTTTTCCTAGCATTTTTTTTCCTGGCCTTTTTTTTCCTGGCCTTTTTTTTCCTGGCCTTTTTTTTCCTAGCCTTTTTTTTTTTCCTAGCCTTTTTTTTCCTAGCCTTTTTTTCCTAGCCTTTTTTTTCCTAGCCTTTTTTTTTCCCTGGCCTTTTTTTTTCCTGGCCTTTTTTTTCCTAGCCTTTTTTTTCCTAGCCTTTTTTTTCCTGGCCTTTTTTTTCCTGGCCTTTTTTTTCCTGGCCTTTTTTTCCCTAGCCTTTTTTTTCCTAGCCTTTTTTTTTCCTAGCCTTTTTTTCCTAGCCTTTTTTTTCCTAGCCTTTTTTTCCTAGCCTTTTTTTTCCTAGCCTTTTTTTTCCTAGCCTTTTTTTTCCTAGCCTTTTTCTGGCCTTTTTTTTCCTGGCCTTTTTTTTTCCCTGGCCTTTTTTTTTTCCTGGCCTTTTTTTTTCCTGGCCTTTTTTTTTCCTGGCCTTTTTTTTCCTGGCCTTTTTTTTCCTGGCCTTTTTTTTTCCCTGGCCTTTTTTTTCCTGGCCTTTTTTTTTTCCTGGCCTTTTTTTTTCCTGGCCTTTTTTTTTTCCTGGCCTTTTTTTTTCCTAGTCTTTTTTTTCCTAGCCTTTTTTTTCCTAGCCTTTTTTTTCCTAGCCTTTTTTTTCCTGGCCTTTTTTTTCCTGGCCTTTTTTTTCCTGGCCTTTTTTTTCCTAGCCTTTTTTTTCCTAGCCTTTTTTTTCCTGGCCTTTTTTTTCCTAGCCTTTTTTTTCCTAGCCTTTTTTTTCCTAGCCTTTTTTTTCCTGGCCCTTTTTTTTCCTAGCCTTTTTTTTCCCTAGCCTTTTTTTTCCCCTAGCATTTTTTTTCCTGGCCTTTTTTTTCCCTAGCATTTTTTTTTCCTAGCCTTTTTTTTCCTAGCCTTTTTTTTCCTAGCCTTTTTTTTCCTAGCCTTTTTTTTCCTAGCCTTTTTTTTCCTAGCCTTTTTTTTCCCTAGCCTTTTTTTTTCCTAGCATTTTTTTTCCTGGCCTTTTTTTTCCTGGCCTTTTTTTTCCTGGCCTTTTTTTTCCTGGCCTTTTTTTTCCTGGCCTTTTTTTTCCTAGCCTTTTTTTTCCTAGCCTTTTTTTTCCTAGCCTTTTTTTTCCTGGCCTTTTTTTTCCTAGCCTTTTTTTTTCCTAGCCTTTTTTTTTCCTGGCCTTTTTTTTTTCCTGGCCTTTTTTTTCCTAGCCTTTTTTTTTCCTAGCCTTTTTTTTCCTAGCCTTTTTTTTCCTGGCCCTTTTTTTTCCTAGCCTTTTTTTTCCCTAGCCTTTTTTTTTTCCTGGCCTTTTTTTTCCTAGCCTTTTTTTTCCTGGCCTTTTTTTTCCTAGCCTTTTTTTTCCTAGCCTTTTTTTTTCCCTAGCATTTTTTTTTCCTAGCCTTTTTTTTTCCTAGCCTTTTTTTTCCTAGCCTTTTTTTTCCTAGCCTTTTTTTTTCCTAGCCTTTTTTTTCCTAGCCTTTTTTTTCCTGGCCCTTTTTTTTCCTAGCCTTTTTTTCCCCTAGCCTTTTTTTTCCCTAGCCTTTTTTTTCCCCTAGCATTTTTTTTCCTGGCCTTTTTTTTCCTGGCCTTTTTTTTCCTGGCCTTTTTTTTCCTGGCCTTTTTTTTCCTGGTCTTTTTTTTTCCTGGCCTTTTTTTTTCCTGGCCTTTTTTTTTCCTGGCCTTTTTTTTTCCTGGCCTTTTTTTTTCCTGGCCTTTTTTTTTCCTGGCCTTTTTTTTTCCTGGCCTTTTTTTTTCCTGGCCTTTTTTTTTTCCTGGCCTTTTTTTTCCTGGCCTTTTTTTTTCCTGGCCTTTTTTTTCCTGGCCTTTTTTTTTCCTAGCCTTTTTTTTCCTAGCCTTTTTTTTCCTAGCCTTTTTTTTTCCCTAGCATTTTTTTTTCCTGGCCTTTTTTTTTCCTGGCCTTTTTTTTTCCTGGCCTTTTTTTTTTTCCTGGCCTTTTTTTTCCTGGCCTTTTTTTTTCCTGGCCTTTTTTTTCCTGGCCTTTTTTTTTCCTAGCCTTTTTTTTTCCCAAGCCTTTTTTTTTCCCTAGCATTTTTTTTTTCCTAGCCTTTTTTTTCCTAGCCTTTTTTTTTCCCTAGCATTTTTTTTTCCTAGCCTTTTTTTTTCCTAGCCTTTTTTTTCCTAGCCTTTTTTTTCCTAGCCTTTTTTTTCCTAGCCTTTTTTTTCCCTAGCCTTTTTTTTTCCTAGCCTTTTTTTTCCTAGCCTTTTTTTTCCTAGCCTTTTTTTTCCTAGCCTTTTTTTTCCCTAGCCTTTTTTTTTCCTAGCATTTTTTTTCCTGGCCTTTATTTTCCTGGCCTTTTTTTTCCTGGCCTTTTTTTTCCTGGCCTTTTTTTTCCTGGCCTTTTTTTTTTCCTGGCCTTTTTTTTTCCTAGCCTTTTTTTTCCTAGCCTTTTTTTTCCTGCCTTTTTTTTTCTGGCCCTTTTTTTTCCTAGCCTTTTTTTTCCCTAGCCTTTTTTTTTTCCCTAGCCTTTTTTTTCCCAAGCATTTTTTTTCCTAGCCTTTTTTTTCCTAGCCTTTTTTTTCGTAGCCTTTTTTTTCCTAGCCTTTTTTTTCCTAGCCTTTTTTTTCCCTAGCCTTTTTTTTTCCTAGCATTTTTTTTCCTGGCCTTTATTTTCCTGGCCTTTTTTTTCCTAGCCTTTTTTTTCCCTAGCCTTTTTTTTTCCTAGCATTTTTTTTCCTGGCCTTTATTTTCCTGGCCTTTTTTTTCCTGGCCTTTTTTTTCCTGGCCTTTTTTTTCCTGGCCTTTTTTTTTTCCTGGCCTTTTTTTTTCCTAGCCTTTTTTTTCCTAGCCTTTTTTTTCCTGCCTTTTTTTTTCTGGCCCTTTTTTTTCCTAGCCTTTTTTTTCCCTAGCCTTTTTTTTTTCCCTAGCCTTTTTTTTCCCAAGCATTTTTTTTCCTAGCCTTTTTTTTCCTAGCCTTTTTTTTCGTAGCCTTTTTTTTCCTAGCCTTTTTTTTTCCCTAGCATTTTTTTTTTCCTGGCCTTTTTTTTTCCTAGCCTTTTTTTTCCTAGCCTTTTTTTTCCCTAGCCTTTTTTTTTCCCTAGCCTTTTTTTTTTCCCTAGCCTTTTTTTTTTCCCTAGCCTTTTTTTTCCCTAACCTTTTTTTTTCCCTAGCCTTTTTTTTCCCTAGCCTTTTTTTTTCCTAGCATTTTTTTTCCTGGCCTTTTTTTTCCTGGCCTTTTTTTTCCTGGCCTTTTTTTTCCTAGCCTTTTTTTTTTTCCTAGCCTTTTTTTTCCTAGCCTTTTTTTCCTAGCCTTTTTTTTCCTAGCCTTTTTTTTTCCCTGGCCTTTTTTTTTCCTGGCCTTTTTTTTCCTAGCCTTTTTTTTCCTAGCCTTTTTTTTCCTGGCCTTTTTTTTCCTGGCCTTTTTTTTCCTGGCCTTTTTTTCCCTAGCCTTTTTTTTCCTAGCCTTTTTTTTTCCTAGCCTTTTTTTCCTAGCCTTTTTTTTCCTAGCCTTTTTTTCCTAGCCTTTTTTTTCCTAGCCTTTTTTTTCCTAGCCTTTTTTTTCCTAGCCTTTTTCTGGCCTTTTTTTTCCTGGCCTTTTTTTTTCCCTGGCCTTTTTTTTTTCCTGGCCTTTTTTTTTCCTGGCCTTTTTTTTTCCTGGCCTTTTTTTTCCTGGCCTTTTTTTTCCTGGCCTTTTTTTTTCCCTGGCCTTTTTTTTCCTGGCCTTTTTTTTTTCCTGGCCTTTTTTTTTCCTGGCCTTTTTTTTTTCCTGGCCTTTTTTTTTCCTAGTCTTTTTTTTCCTAGCCTTTTTTTTCCTAGCCTTTTTTTTCCTAGCCTTTTTTTTCCTGGCCTTTTTTTTCCTGGCCTTTTTTTTCCTGGCCTTTTTTTTCCTAGCCTTTTTTTTCCTAGCCTTTTTTTTCCTGGCCTTTTTTTTCCTAGCCTTTTTTTTCCTAGCCTTTTTTTTCCTAGCCTTTTTTTTCCTGGCCCTTTTTTTTCCTAGCCTTTTTTTTCCCTAGCCTTTTTTTTCCCCTAGCATTTTTTTTCCTGGCCTTTTTTTTCCCTAGCATTTTTTTTTCCTAGCCTTTTTTTTCCTAGCCTTTTTTTTCCTAGCCTTTTTTTTCCTAGCCTTTTTTTTCCTAGCCTTTTTTTTCCTAGCCTTTTTTTTCCCTAGCCTTTTTTTTTCCTAGCATTTTTTTTCCTGGCCTTTTTTTTCCTGGCCTTTTTTTTCCTGGCCTTTTTTTTCCTGGCCTTTTTTTTCCTGGCCTTTTTTTTCCTAGCCTTTTTTTTCCTAGCCTTTTTTTTCCTAGCCTTTTTTTTCCTGGCCTTTTTTTTCCTAGCCTTTTTTTTTCCTAGCCTTTTTTTTTCCTGGCCTTTTTTTTTTCCTGGCCTTTTTTTTCCTAGCCTTTTTTTTTCCTAGCCTTTTTTTTCCTAGCCCCTTTTTTTTCCTAGCCTTTTTTTTCCCTAGCCTTTTTTTTTTCCTGGCCTTTTTTTTCCTAGCCTTTTTTTTCCTGGCCTTTTTTTTCCTAGCCTTTTTTTTCCTAGCCTTTTTTTTTCCCTAGCATTTTTTTTTCCTAGCCTTTTTTTTTCCTAGCCTTTTTTTTCCTAGCCTTTTTTTTCCTAGCCTTTTTTTTTCCTAGCCTTTTTTTTCCTAGCCTTTTTTTTCCTGGCCCTTTTTTTTCCTAGCCTTTTTTTCCCCTAGCCTTTTTTTTCCCTAGCCTTTTTTTTCCCCTAGCATTTTTTTTCCTGGCCTTTTTTTTCCTGGCCTTTTTTTTCCTGGCCTTTTTTTTCCTGGCCTTTTTTTTCCTGGCCTTTTTTTTTCCTGGCCTTTTTTTTTCCTGGCCTTTTTTTTTCCTGGCCTTTTTTTTTCCTGGCCTTTTTTTTTCCTGGCCTTTTTTTTTCCTGGCCTTTTTTTTTCCTGGCCTTTTTTTTTCCTGGCCTTTTTTTTTTCCTGGCCTTTTTTTTCCTGGCCTTTTTTTTTCCTGGCCTTTTTTTTCCTGGCCTTTTTTTTTCCTAGCCTTTTTTTTCCTAGCCTTTTTTTTCCTAGCCTTTTTTTTTCCCTAGCATTTTTTTTTCCTGGCCTTTTTTTTTCCTGGCCTTTTTTTTTCCTGGCCTTTTTTTTTTTCCTGGCCTTTTTTTTCCTGGCCTTTTTTTTTCCTGGCCTTTTTTTTCCTGGCCTTTTTTTTTCCTAGCCTTTTTTTTTCCCAAGCCTTTTTTTTTCCCTAGCATTTTTTTTTTCCTAGCCTTTTTTTTCCTAGCCTTTTTTTTTCCCTAGCATTTTTTTTTCCTAGCCTTTTTTTTTCCTAGCCTTTTTTTTCCTAGCCTTTTTTTTCCTAGCCTTTTTTTTCCTAGCCTTTTTTTTCCCTAGCCTTTTTTTTTCCTAGCCTTTTTTTTCCTAGCCTTTTTTTTCCTAGCCTTTTTTTTCCTAGCCTTTTTTTTCCCTAGCCTTTTTTTTTCCTAGCATTTTTTTTCCTGGCCTTTATTTTCCTGGCCTTTTTTTTCCTGGCCTTTTTTTTCCTGGCCTTTTTTTTCCTGGCCTTTTTTTTTTCCTGGCCTTTTTTTTTCCTAGCCTTTTTTTTCCTAGCCTTTTTTTTCCTGCCTTTTTTTTTCTGGCCCTTTTTTTTCCTAGCCTTTTTTTTCCCTAGCCTTTTTTTTTTCCCTAGCCTTTTTTTTCCCAAGCATTTTTTTTCCTAGCCTTTTTTTTCCTAGCCTTTTTTTTCGTAGCCTTTTTTTTCCTAGCCTTTTTTTTTCCCTAGCATTTTTTTTTTCCTGGCCTTTTTTTTTCCTAGCCTTTTTTTTCCTAGCCTTTTTTTTCCCTAGCCTTTTTTTTTCCCTAGCCTTTTTTTTTTCCCTAGCCTTTTTTTTTTCCCTAGCCTTTTTTTTCCCTAACCTTTTTTTTTCCCTAGCCTTTTTTTTCCCTAGCCTTTTTTTTTCCTAGCATTTTTTTTCCTGGCCTTTTTTTTCCTGGCCTTTTTTTTCCTGGCCTTTTTTTTCCTAGCCTTTTTTTTTTTCCTAGCCTTTTTTTTCCTAGCCTTTTTTTCCTAGCCTTTTTTTTCCTAGCCTTTTTTTTTCCCTGGCCTTTTTTTTTCCTGGCCTTTTTTTTCCTAGCCTTTTTTTTCCTAGCCTTTTTTTTCCTGGCCTTTTTTTTCCTGGCCTTTTTTTTCCTGGCCTTTTTTTCCCTAGCCTTTTTTTTCCTAGCCTTTTTTTTTCCTAGCCTTTTTTTCCTAGCCTTTTTTTTCCTAGCCTTTTTTTCCTAGCCTTTTTTTTCCTAGCCTTTTTTTTCCTAGCCTTTTTTTTCCTAGCCTTTTTCTGGCCTTTTTTTTCCTGGCCTTTTTTTTTCCCTGGCCTTTTTTTTTTCCTGGCCTTTTTTTTTCCTGGCCTTTTTTTTTCCTGGCCTTTTTTTTCCTGGCCTTTTTTTTCCTGGCCTTTTTTTTTCCCTGGCCTTTTTTTTCCTGGCCTTTTTTTTTTCCTGGCCTTTTTTTTTCCTGGCCTTTTTTTTTTCCTGGCCTTTTTTTTTCCTAGTCTTTTTTTTCCTAGCCTTTTTTTTCCTAGCCTTTTTTTTCCTAGCCTTTTTTTTCCTGGCCTTTTTTTTCCTGGCCTTTTTTTTCCTGGCCTTTTTTTTCCTAGCCTTTTTTTTCCTAGCCTTTTTTTTCCTGGCCTTTTTTTTCCTAGCCTTTTTTTTCCTAGCCTTTTTTTTCCTAGCCTTTTTTTTCCTGGCCCTTTTTTTTCCTAGCCTTTTTTTTCCCTAGCCTTTTTTTTCCCCTAGCATTTTTTTTCCTGGCCTTTTTTTTCCCTAGCATTTTTTTTTCCTAGCCTTTTTTTTCCTAGCCTTTTTTTTCCTAGCCTTTTTTTTCCTAGCCTTTTTTTTCCTAGCCTTTTTTTTCCTAGCCTTTTTTTTCCCTAGCCTTTTTTTTTCCTAGCATTTTTTTTCCTGGCCTTTTTTTTCCTGGCCTTTTTTTTCCTGGCCTTTTTTTTCCTGGCCTTTTTTTTCCTAGCCTTTTTTTTCCTAGCCTTTTTTTTCCTAGCCTTTTTTTTCCTGGCCTTTTTTTTCCTAGCCTTTTTTTTTCCTAGCCTTTTTTTTTCCTGGCCTTTTTTTTTTCCTGGCCTTTTTTTTCCTAGCCTTTTTTTTTCCTAGCCTTTTTTTTCCTAGCCTTTTTTTTCCTGGCCCTTTTTTTTCCTAGCCTTTTTTTTCCCTAGCCTTTTTTTTTTCCTGGCCTTTTTTTTCCTAGCCTTTTTTTTCCTGGCCTTTTTTTTCCTAGCCTTTTTTTTCCTAGCCTTTTTTTTTCCCTAGCATTTTTTTTTCCTAGCCTTTTTTTTTCCTAGCCTTTTTTTTCCTAGCCTTTTTTTTCCTAGCCTTTTTTTTTCCTAGCCTTTTTTTTCCTAGCCTTTTTTTTCCTGGCCCTTTTTTTTCCTAGCCTTTTTTTCCCCTAGCCTTTTTTTTCCCTAGCCTTTTTTTTCCCCTAGCATTTTTTCCCCTAGCCTTTTTTTTCCTAGCCTTTTTTTTTCCTAGCCTTTTTTTTCCTAGCCTTTTTTTTCCTGGCCCTTTTTTTTCCTAGCCTTTTTTTCCCCTAGCCTTTTTTTTCCCTAGCCTTTTTTTTCCCCTAGCATTTTTTTTCCTGGCCTTTTTTTTCCTG
Source organism: Altica lythri (assembly GCA_964028335.1). Lineage (NCBI taxonomy): Eukaryota > Metazoa > Arthropoda > Insecta > Coleoptera > Chrysomelidae > Altica > Altica lythri. Next base: position 13,943 of record CAXIIO010000696.1, on the reverse strand, counting down.
GCCTTTTTTTTCCTGGCCTTTTTTTTCCTGGCCTTTTTTTTCCTGGCCTTTTTTTTTCCTGGCCTTTTTTTTTCCTGGCCTTTTTTTTTCCTGGCCTTTTTTTTTCCTGGCCTTTTTTTTTCCTGGCCTTTTTTTTTCCTAGCCTTTTTTTTCCCTAGCCTTTTTTTTCCCCTAGCATTTTTTTTCCTGGCCTTTTTTTTCCTGGCCTTTTTTTTCCTGGCCTTTTTTTTCCTGGCCTTTTTTTTCCTGGCCTTTTTTTTTCCTGGCCTTTTTTTTTCCTGGCCTTTTTTTTTCCTGGCCTTTTTTTTTCCTGGCCTTTTTTTTTCCTGGCCTTTTTTTTTCCTGGCCTTTTTTTTTCCTGGCCTTTTTTTTTCCTGGCCTTTTTTTTTTCCTGGCCTTTTTTTTCCTGGCCTTTTTTTTTCCTGGCCTTTTTTTTCCTGGCCTTTTTTTTTCCTAGCCTTTTTTTTCCTAGCCTTTTTTTTCCTAGCCTTTTTTTTTCCCTAGCATTTTTTTTTCCTGGCCTTTTTTTTTCCTGGCCTTTTTTTTTCCTGGCCTTTTTTTTTTTCCTGGCCTTTTTTTTCCTGGCCTTTTTTTTTCCTGGCCTTTTTTTTCCTGGCCTTTTTTTTTCCTAGCCTTTTTTTTTCCCAAGCCTTTTTTTTTCCCTAGCATTTTTTTTTTCCTAGCCTTTTTTTTCCTAGCCTTTTTTTTTCCCTAGCATTTTTTTTTCCTAGCCTTTTTTTTTCCTAGCCTTTTTTTTCCTAGCCTTTTTTTTCCTAGCCTTTTTTTTCCTAGCCTTTTTTTTCCCTAGCCTTTTTTTTTCCTAGCCTTTTTTTTCCTAGCCTTTTTTTTCCTAGCCTTTTTTTTCCTAGCCTTTTTTTTCCCTAGCCTTTTTTTTTCCTAGCATTTTTTTTCCTGGCCTTTATTTTCCTGGCCTTTTTTTTCCTGGCCTTTTTTTTCCTGGCCTTTTTTTTCCTGGCCTTTTTTTTTTCCTGGCCTTTTTTTTTCCTAGCCTTTTTTTTCCTAGCCTTTTTTTTCCTGCCTTTTTTTTTCTGGCCCTTTTTTTTCCTAGCCTTTTTTTTCCCTAGCCTTTTTTTTTTCCCTAGCCTTTTTTTTCCCAAGCATTTTTTTTCCTAGCCTTTTTTTTCCTAGCCTTTTTTTTCGTAGCCTTTTTTTTCCTAGCCTTTTTTTTTCCCTAGCATTTTTTTTTTCCTGGCCTTTTTTTTTCCTAGCCTTTTTTTTCCTAGCCTTTTTTTTCCCTAGCCTTTTTTTTTCCCTAGCCTTTTTTTTTTCCCTAGCCTTTTTTTTTTCCCTAGCCTTTTTTTTCCCTAACCTTTTTTTTTCCCTAGCCTTTTTTTTCCCTAGCCTTTTTTTTTCCTAGCATTTTTTTTCCTGGCCTTTTTTTTCCTGGCCTTTTTTTTCCTGGCCTTTTTTTTCCTAGCCTTTTTTTTTTTCCTAGCCTTTTTTTTCCTAGCCTTTTTTTCCTAGCCTTTTTTTTCCTAGCCTTTTTTTTTCCCTGGCCTTTTTTTTTCCTGGCCTTTTTTTTCCTAGCCTTTTTTTTCCTAGCCTTTTTTTTCCTGGCCTTTTTTTTCCTGGCCTTTTTTTTCCTGGCCTTTTTTTCCCTAGCCTTTTTTTTCCTAGCCTTTTTTTTTCCTAGCCTTTTTTTCCTAGCCTTTTTTTTCCTAGCCTTTTTTTCCTAGCCTTTTTTTTCCTAGCCTTTTTTTTCCTAGCCTTTTTTTTCCTAGCCTTTTTCTGGCCTTTTTTTTCCTGGCCTTTTTTTTTCCCTGGCCTTTTTTTTTTCCTGGCCTTTTTTTTTCCTGGCCTTTTTTTTTCCTGGCCTTTTTTTTCCTGGCCTTTTTTTTCCTGGCCTTTTTTTTTCCCTGGCCTTTTTTTTCCTGGCCTTTTTTTTTTCCTGGCCTTTTTTTTTCCTGGCCTTTTTTTTTTCCTGGCCTTTTTTTTTCCTAGTCTTTTTTTTCCTAGCCTTTTTTTTCCTAGCCTTTTTTTTCCTAGCCTTTTTTTTCCTGGCCTTTTTTTTCCTGGCCTTTTTTTTCCTGGCCTTTTTTTTCCTAGCCTTTTTTTTCCTAGCCTTTTTTTTCCTGGCCTTTTTTTTCCTAGCCTTTTTTTTCCTAGCCTTTTTTTTCCTAGCCTTTTTTTTCCTGGCCCTTTTTTTTCCTAGCCTTTTTTTTCCCTAGCCTTTTTTTTCCCCTAGCATTTTTTTTCCTGGCCTTTTTTTTCCCTAGCATTTTTTTTTCCTAGCCTTTTTTTTCCTAGCCTTTTTTTTCCTAGCCTTTTTTTTCCTAGCCTTTTTTTTCCTAGCCTTTTTTTTCCTAGCCTTTTTTTTCCCTAGCCTTTTTTTTTCCTAGCATTTTTTTTCCTGGCCTTTTTTTTCCTGGCCTTTTTTTTCCTGGCCTTTTTTTTCCTGGCCTTTTTTTTCCTAGCCTTTTTTTTCCTAGCCTTTTTTTTCCTAGCCTTTTTTTTCCTGGCCTTTTTTTTCCTAGCCTTTTTTTTTCCTAGCCTTTTTTTTTCCTGGCCTTTTTTTTTTCCTGGCCTTTTTTTTCCTAGCCTTTTTTTTTCCTAGCCTTTTTTTTCCTAGCCTTTTTTTTCCTGGCCCTTTTTTTTCCTAGCCTTTTTTTTCCCTAGCCTTTTTTTTTTCCTGGCCTTTTTTTTCCTAGCCTTTTTTTTCCTGGCCTTTTTTTTCCTAGCCTTTTTTTTCCTAGCCTTTTTTTTTCCCTAGCATTTTTTTTTCCTAGCCTTTTTTTTTCCTAGCCTTTTTTTTCCTAGCCTTTTTTTTCCTAGCCTTTTTTTTTCCTAGCCTTTTTTTTCCTAGCCTTTTTTTTCCTGGCCCTTTTTTTTCCTAGCCTTTTTTTCCCCTAGCCTTTTTTTTCCCTAGCCTTTTTTTTCCCCTAGCATTTTTTTTCCTGGCCTTTTTTTTCCTGGCCTTTTTTTTCCTGGCCTTTTTTTTCCTGGCCTTTTTTTTCCTGGCCTTTTTTTTTCCTGGCCTTTTTTTTTCCTGGCCTTTTTTTTTCCTGGCCTTTTTTTTTCCTGGCCTTTTTTTTTCCTGGCCTTTTTTTTTCCTGGCCTTTTTTTTTCCTGGCCTTTTTTTTTCCTGGCCTTTTTTTTTTCCTGGCCTTTTTTTTCCTGGCCTTTTTTTTTCCTGGCCTTTTTTTTCCTGGCCTTTTTTTTTCCTAGCCTTTTTTTTCCTAGCCTTTTTTTTCCTAGCCTTTTTTTTTCCCTAGCATTTTTTTTCCTGGCCTTTTTTTTTCCTGGCCTTTTTTTTTCCTGGCCTTTTTTTTTTTCCTGGCCTTTTTTTTCCTGGCCTTTTTTTTTCCTGGCCTTTTTTTTCCTGGCCTTTTTTTTTCCTAGCCTTTTTTTTTCCCAAGCCTTTTTTTTTCCCTAGCATTTTTTTTTTCCTAGCCTTTTTTTTCCTAGCCTTTTTTTTCCTAGCCTTTTTTTTTCGTAGCCTTTTTTTTCGTAGCCTTTTTTTTCCTAGCCTTTTTTTTTCCCTAGCATTTTTTTTTTCCTAGCCTTTTTTTTCCTAGCCTTTTTTTTTCGTAGCCTTTTTTTTCGTAGCCTTTTTTTTCCTAGCCTTTTTTTTTCCCTAGCATTTTTTTTTTCCTGGCCTTTTTTTTTCCTAGCCTTTTTTTTCCTAGCCTTTTTTTTCCTGCCTTTTTTTTTCTGGCCCTTTTTTTTCCTAGCCTTTTTTTTCCCTAGCCTTTTTTTTTTCCCTAGCCTTTTTTTTCCCTAACCTTTTTTTTTCCCTAGCCTTTTTTTTCCCTAGCCTTTTTTTTTCCTAGCATTTTTTTTCCTGGCCTTTTTTTTCCTGGCCTTTTTTTTCCTGGCCTTTTTTTTCCTAGCCTTTTTTTTTTTCCTAGCCTTTTTTTTCCTAGCCTTTTTTTCCTAGCCTTTTTTTTCCTAGCCTTTTTTTTTCCCTGGCCTTTTTTTTTCCTGGCCTTTTTTTTCCTAGCCTTTTTTTTCCTAGCCTTTTTTTTCCTGGCCTTTTTTTTCCTGGCCTTTTTTTTCCTGGCCTTTTTTTCCCTAGCCTTTTTTTTCCTAGCCTTTTTTTTTCCTAGCCTTTTTTTCCTAGCCTTTTTTTTCCTAGCCTTTTTTTCCTAGCCTTTTTTTTCCTAGCCTTTTTTTTCCTAGCCTTTTTTTTCCTAGCCTTTTTCTGGCCTTTTTTTTCCTGGCCTTTTTTTTTCCCTGGCCTTTTTTTTTTCCTGGCCTTTTTTTTTCCTGGCCTTTTTTTTTCCTGGCCTTTTTTTTCCTGGCCTTTTTTTTCCTGGCCTTTTTTTTTCCCTGGCCTTTTTTTTCCTGGCCTTTTTTTTTTCCTGGCCTTTTTTTTTCCTGGCCTTTTTTTTTTCCTGGCCTTTTTTTTTCCTAGTCTTTTTTTTCCTAGCCTTTTTTTTCCTAGCCTTTTTTTTCCTAGCCTTTTTTTTCCTGGCCTTTTTTTTCCTGGCCTTTTTTTTCCTGGCCTTTTTTTTCCTAGCCTTTTTTTTCCTAGCCTTTTTTTTCCTGGCCTTTTTTTTCCTAGCCTTTTTTTTCCTAGCCTTTTTTTTCCTAGCCTTTTTTTTCCTGGCCCTTTTTTTTCCTAGCCTTTTTTTTCCCTAGCCTTTTTTTTCCCCTAGCATTTTTTTTCCTGGCCTTTTTTTTCCCTAGCATTTTTTTTTCCTAGCCTTTTTTTTCCTAGCCTTTTTTTTCCTAGCCTTTTTTTTCCTAGCCTTTTTTTTCCTAGCCTTTTTTTTCCTAGCCTTTTTTTTCCCTAGCCTTTTTTTTTCCTAGCATTTTTTTTCCTGGCCTTTTTTTTCCTGGCCTTTTTTTTCCTGGCCTTTTTTTTCCTGGCCTTTTTTTTCCTAGCCTTTTTTTTCCTAGCCTTTTTTTTCCTAGCCTTTTTTTTCCTGGCCTTTTTTTTCCTAGCCTTTTTTTTTCCTAGCCTTTTTTTTTCCTGGCCTTTTTTTTTTCCTGGCCTTTTTTTTCCTAGCCTTTTTTTTTCCTAGCCTTTTTTTTCCTAGCCTTTTTTTTCCTGGCCCTTTTTTTTCCTAGCCTTTTTTTTCCCTAGCCTTTTTTTTTTCCTGGCCTTTTTTTTCCTAGCCTTTTTTTTCCTGGCCTTTTTTTTCCTAGCCTTTTTTTTCCTAGCCTTTTTTTTTCCCTAGCATTTTTTTTTCCTAGCCTTTTTTTTTCCTAGCCTTTTTTTTCCTAGCCTTTTTTTTCCTAGCCTTTTTTTTTCCTAGCCTTTTTTTTCCTAGCCTTTTTTTTCCTGGCCCTTTTTTTTCCTGGCCCTTTTTTTTCCTAGCCTTTTTTTCCCCTAGCCTTTTTTTTCCCTAGCCTTTTTTTCCCCTAGCATTTTTTTTCCTGGCCTTTTTTTTCCTGGCCTTTTTTTTCCTGGCCTTTTTTTTCCTGGCCTTTTTTTTCCTGGCCTTTTTTTTTCCTGGCCTTTTTTTTTCCTGGCCTTTTTTTTTCCTGGCCTTTTTTTTTCCTGGCCTTTTTTTTTCCTGGCCTTTTTTTTTCCTGGCCTTTTTTTTTCCTGGCCTTTTTTTTTCCTGGCCTTTTTTTTTTCCTGGCCTTTTTTTTCCTGGCCTTTTTTTTTCCTGGCCTTTTTTTTCCTGGCCTTTTTTTTTCCTAGCCTTTTTTTTCCTAGCCTTTTTTTTCCTAGCCTTTTTTTTTCCCTAGCATTTTTTTTTCCTGGCCTTTTTTTTTCCTGGCCTTTTTTTTTCCTGGCCTTTTTTTTTTTCCTGGCCTTTTTTTTCCTGGCCTTTTTTTTTCCTGGCCTTTTTTTTCCTGGCCTTTTTTTTTCCTAGCCTTTTTTTTTCCCAAGCCTTTTTTTTTCCCTAGCATTTTTTTTTTCCTAGCCTTTTTTTTCCTAGCCTTTTTTTTCCTAGCCTTTTTTTTTCGTAGCCTTTTTTTTCGTAGCCTTTTTTTTCCTAGCCTTTTTTTTTCCCTAGCATTTTTTTTTTCCTAGCCTTTTTTTTCCTAGCCTTTTTTTTTCGTAGCCTTTTTTTTCGTAGCCTTTTTTTTCCTAGCCTTTTTTTTTCCCTAGCATTTTTTTTTTCCTGGCCTTTTTTTTTCCTAGCCTTTTTTTTCCTAGCCTTTTTTTTCCTGCCTTTTTTTTTCTGGCCCTTTTTTTTCCTAGCCTTTTTTTTCCCTAGCCTTTTTTTTTTCCCTAGCCTTTTTTTTTCCAAGCATTTTTTTTCCTAGCCTTTTTTTTCCTAGCCTTTTTTTTCGTAGCCTTTTTTTTCCTAGCCTTTTTTTTTCCCTAGCATTTTTTTTTTCCTGGCCTTTTTTTTTCCTAGCCTTTTTTTTCCTAGCCTTTTTTTTCCCTAGCCTTTTTTTTTCCCTAGCCTTTTTTTTTTCCCTAGCCTTTTTTTTTTCCCTAGCCTTTTTTTTCCCTAGCCTTTTTTTTTCCCTAGCCTTTTTTTTCCCTAGCCTTTTTTTTTCCTAGCATTTTTTTTCCTGGCCTTTTTTTTCCTGGCCTTTTTTTTCCTGGCCTTTTTTTTCCTAGCCTTTTTTTTTTTCCTAGCCTTTTTTTTCCTAGCCTTTTTTTCCTAGCCTTTTTTTTCCTAGCCTTTTTTTTTCCCTGGCCTTTTTTTTTCCTGGCCTTTTTTTTCCTAGCCTTTTTTTTCCTAGCCTTTTTTTTCCTGGCCTTTTTTTTCCTGGCCTTTTTTTTCCTGGCCTTTTTTTCCCTAGCCTTTTTTTTCCTAGCCTTTTTTTTTCCTAGCCTTTTTTTCCTAGCCTTTTTTTTCCTAGCCTTTTTTTCCTAGCCTTTTTTTTCCTAGCCTTTTTTTTCCTAGCCTTTTTTTTCCTAGCCTTTTTCTGGCCTTTTTTTTCAATAAAATTCTCCGTACTTTCACAAGTTAAATATGTAAAAAAGTACATTTTATTTACTACTACCGTTTTTTAGAATCGACAGCAGAAACAGTAGCATATATATTTCGTTTAATTTAATAAAAATATATTTTTCTCTGATTTAGCATATAAATATAATTTTAGAAAAATTCTACATACTTTCACAAGTTAAAACTTAAAATTCTACAAAACAGTTTTCGAAGCTTAAACCTACATTTTTTTACTAGCACTGTTTCTTGGAATCGGAAACAGAAGCAGAAGCATAAATATTTCATTTACTTTTCAATATTAATAAAATTTCTACGTACTATCACAACAAGTAAAAACATGAAATTCTACAAAACAGCTATCTAGCTTAAAACTACACTTTATTTACTAGCACTGCTTCTTAATATTGAAAGCAAAAGCAGTTGTATAGATATTTAGTTTATATTAACAATATAAAAATATTTTCAATAAAATTCTCTGTACTTTCACAAGTTAAATATGTAAAAAAGTACATTTTATTTACTACCACCGTTTTTCAAACTCAAAAGCAGAATCAGTAGCATATATATTTCGTTTAATTTACGACATAAAAATATATTTTTCTCTGATTTACCATATAAATATAATTCCAGAAAAATTCTACATACTTTCACAAGTTAAAACTTAAAATTCTACAAAACAGCTTTCGAAGCTTAAACCTACATTTTTTCACTAGCATTGTTTCTTGGAATCGGAAACAGAAGCAGAAGCATAAATATTTCATTTACTTTTCAATATTAATAAAATTTCAAAAAATTTCTACGTACTTTCACAACAAGTAAAAACATGAAATTCTACAAAACAGCTATCTACCTTAAAACTACACTTTATTTACTAGCACTGCTTCTTAATATTGAAAGCAAAAGCAGTTGTATAGATATTTAGTTTATATTAACAATATAAAAATATTTTCAATAAAATTCTCCGTACTTTCACAAGTTAAATATGTAAAAAAGTACATTTTATTTACTACTACCGTTTTTTAGAATCGACAGCAGAAACAGTAGCATATATATTTCGTTTAATTTAATAAAAATATATTTTTCTCTGATTTAGCATATAAATATAATTTTAGAAAAATTCTACATACTTTCACAAGTTAAAACTTAAAATTCTACAAAACAGTTTTCGAAGCTTAAACCTACATTTTTTTACTAGCACTGTTTCTTGGAATCGGAAACAGAAGCAGAAGCATAAATATTTCATTTACTTTTCAATATTAATAAAATTTCTACGTACTATCACAACAAGTAAAAACATGAAATTCTACAAAACAGCTATCTAGCTTAAAACTACACTTTATTTACTAGCACTGCTTCTTAATATTGAAAGCAAAAGCAGTTGTATAGATATTTAGTTTATATTAACAATATAAAAATATTTTCAATAAAATTCTCTGTACTTTCACAAGTTAAATATGTAAAAAAGTACATTTTATTTACTACCACCGTTTTTCAAACTCAAAAGCAGAATCAGTAGCATATATATTTCGTTTAATTTACGACATAAAAATATATTTTTCTCTGATTTACCATATAAATATAATTCCAGAAAAATTCTACATACTTTCACAAGTTAAAACTTAAAATTCTACAAAACAGCTTTCGAAGCTTAAACCTACATTTTTTCACTAGCATTGTTTCTTGGAATCGGAAACAGAAGCAGAAGCATAAATATTTCATTTACTTTTCAATATTAATAAAATTTCAAAAAATTTCTACGTACTTTCACAACAAGTAAAAACATGAAATTCTACAAAACAGCTATCTAGCTTAAAACTACACTTTATTTACTAGCACTGCTTCTTAATATTAAAAGCAAAAGCAGTTGTATAGATATTTAGTTTTATTAACAACATCAAAATATTTTCAATAAAATTCTCCGTACTTTCACAAGTTAAATATGTAAAAAAGTTTATTTTATTTACTACCACCGTTTTTCAAACTCAAAATCAGAATCAGTAGCATATATATTTCGTTTAATTTACGACATAAAAATATATTTTTCTCTGATTTACCATATAAATATAATTCCAGAAAAATTCTACATACTTTCACAAGTTAAAACTTAAAATTCTACAAAACAGCTTTCGAAGCTTAAACCTACATTTTTTCACTAGCATTGTTTCTTGGAATCGGAAACAGAAGCAGAAGCATAAATATTTCATTTACTTTTCAATATTAATAAAATTTCAAAAAATTTCTACGTACTTTCACAACAAGTAAAAACATGAAATTCTACAAAACAGCTATCTAGCTTAAAACTACACTTTATTTACTAGCACTGCTTCTTAATATTAAAAGCAAAAGCAGTTGTATAGATATTTAGTTTTATTAACAACATCAAAATATTTTCAATAAAATTCTCCGTACTTTCACAAGTTAAATATGTAAAAAAGTACATTTTATTTACTACCATTGTTTTTCAAAATTAAAAGCAGAATCAGTAGCATATATATTTCGTTTAATTTACGATATAAAAAAATATTTTCCTTTGATTTATAATATAAATATAATTTCACAAAAATTCTACATAGTTTCACAAGTTAAAACTTAAAATTCTACATATTTGGTTTTATTAACAATATTAAAATATTTTCAATAAAATTCTCTGTACTTTCACAAGTTACAAATATGTGAAAAAGTACACTTTACTTACTGCTACCGTTTTATAGAATTGACAGCAGAAACAGTAGCATACACATTTCGTTTAATTTACCATATAAATATATTTTCAACAAATTTCTACGTATTTTCACAGCAAGTAAAAACATAAAATTCTACAAAACAGCTATCTAGCTTAAACTACACTTTATTTATAAACACTGCTTCTAAGTATTAAACACAAAAGCAGTGGTATAGATATTTCGTTTTATTAACAATATAGAAATATTTTTAATAAAATTCTTTGTACTTTCACAAGTTAAATATGTGATAGTAGATAGGTCATGCACAATTGAATTTAAAACGAAGTTTAAATACCTAGACTTCATAGTAGATAACAATTTAACTGTTGTCACACATCATGACTATATCGTAAGGAAAATGGCAAAGAAACTATAATATTTTTTTGGTAGAATCTTCATACACCTTAACACTTTTGACAAAGTCAGTGTATACAATACAATAATACAACCACACAGTATGGCATGATGAGAAGTTTGAAGTAATACTAGTAATCGTGTCATGTACAGAGTCTATTAGAAAGCACTGATAAACCAGGAAGCGGATTTACGTTTCTGCGTTCATTTTACGATAGTACAATAATTGTAAAATAGCCACGCAAATGTTGCTATATATTTGGCGTTAAAATAGTGTTTTGTAACATATTTTGGGACGATGGAAAGTTACTTAATAGTGTGCAATTAAAAATTGCATTTACTTGACTTTGTATAGCAGTTTTTTTAATGTTTGTAATTGTTAAAATTATTGAGCAATCTAAAATTAATTTTACAAATTAAAAGTCGTCTGCGAAATACACCTGTAAGGTCCAATTTTCATTGTCTTACAACGACAACGATGATGAAGGATGTTGTTATGTTATGAACAAATTTTACAACAAACCAAAACGAATTGGATAATGAAAAGACGCTTTCTCAATCCAAAAAAAATATAAGTTTGATGGTCTTTCTGTTCGAAAAACTACCACGGCAATTTATGGTTAAATCACTCGCCATTTCAATCCATATATATAAAAATGAAACCCGTTTTCCTTGGTCATGGCATCACGCGTGAATGACTGGACCGATTTTACTAATTCTTTTTTTGTTGTATTTGTTATTATTAGGAGAAGGTTCTTACGGAAGAAAATATTAAGAAAATCTCTCAGAAATATTGAAAAATAGACATTTAATTTTGCATATTTTAAAAAACGCGCGTAACGAATGTCAATGTCATTCACAGCCATAGACTATATTGAAAGAGCATCGTTTGTTCGGAAACGTGGTCACTTAATTAAATAAACCTTAAATTAACCTGTGACATCATACCCATAGTTTTAATTTATGGAATGTATAAATTTTATTTATTTATTAATTTATTTACGGATTTTCCTTTTTTACAAGTTTTACTCTATAATAATTATAAAACTAAATTACCTAAAAAACTAAATAACAAGGTACAAATATTCTATATATATATATATATATATATATATATATATATATATATATATATATATATATATATATACATATATATAAAAGGATGTTTGTATGTATAAAATCTATGAACTCAAAAACTACTGTACCGATTATTATGAAAATTGGTATATATATTTTTTTTCCACGGAGAACGTTTATATGATATGCTCATTGATGCCACTCGCCACCAGGTGGCGCTGCAAAGTAGCAACTTCTGCCCCGTTCAACCGATTGTCATGAAAATTGGTATCTATATGTATTTTACCACGGAGAAGGTTTGTATGATATGCTCATTGATGCCACTCGCCATCAGGTGGGGCTGCAGAGTAGCAACTCCGACCCGTTCAACCGATTGTCATGAAAATCAGTATGATGATCTATTTTTAATGGGTAAGATGAATATGATATTCGTATTAATGGAAGTTACTACCAGATGGCGCTTCCATGTATTAAATTCAATACTGATTAGTAGATATCTATACGAATTCGTATAAATATAAGTTCGAAAGATATATTTTTGGTGCGATAAGAAAAAAAAACTATAAGCTTTCTTTCCTTCTCTATCTCTTCTTATCTTTTATTTTTCTTAAATTTATTTTAGTTGTTGGCGTAGCAACGTGCACCGGGTACAGATATAAATAATAAAATTCGTTTGTATTGATTTTTGATTAATATCAATTGTACGAAAATTTGAATTAATCGCGTTTAAAATCGTTCCCATTCAAATCCCAATCCAGTAAATTTTTATACCAGCTTTAACGTTTCCGTCTTCATTCGTAAATAATAATTTTATTGTATTAAGGGTTTACGGTAGTAAAAAATCTGTCATAGAGGTCACCATATTTTTTTACAAATGGCATCTATGTAAAAAAGCATTGTGGTCCTCATGACTGATTTTCTCCTACTGTTCCTCTTAAATAGTTTACTACAATGTAATAGTATAACAAAAACCTTAGCCACAGCAACGCGTGGCCGGGTCAGCTAGTATTTTTTTAAGTATTTAGCACAACTAGGATGTAACAAGAAGTTACATTTCATACATTTTAGATCGGTTAACTGAAAAACTTTGCATTTTAAATTTTGTTTATTTAAAAAAGTCGATGAAAAAGTAAAATAAAAAAGTACATAGAAAACCACAAAAAATGGCCGTTTTTGATTATTTCTCTAGTAATTTTGAGAATTGTTGTTTAAAAAAGTATGTTCAATTTATATATATTTATACTTGGGAGCAAAGGATGTTTGGGAAAGATGTGTCAAGAAACACAAAAACAACGAACGCTCACACAGGAGTTCTATCGCCATTTTGTGCTTTCGGCCAGCTGTGCCAATATGTTTTCGGCTAGCAACCAGCGTCGCAACGTTGGCGAAACAGACTCATTGTGTTTGAGTCGTTCTAAGCCCAGGATATATGTTTATATATATATATATATATATATATATATATATATATATATATATATATATATATATATATATATATATATAAAACGTAACTTAAAACAGTACGTAGAATACAAATATGTAAAAAAAATAATATGGCCTTTTTTTTCCTGGCCTTTTTTTTTCCTGGCCTTTTTTTTTCCTGGCCTTTTTTTTTCCTGGCCTTTTTTTTTCCTGGCCTTTTTTTTTCCTGGCCTTTTTTTTCCTAGCCTTTTTTTTCCTAGCCTTTTTTTTCCTAGCCTTTTTTTTCCTAGCCTTTTTTTTCCTAGCCTTTTTTTTCCTAGCCTTTTTTTTCCTAGCCTTTTTTTTCCTAGCCTTTTTTTTCCTGGCCTTTTTTTTCCTAGCCTTTTTTTTCCTGGCCTTTTTTTTCCTAGCCTTTTTTTTCCTAGCCTTTTTTTTCCTAGCCTTTTTTTTTCCCTAGCATTTTTTTTTCCTAGCCTTTTTTTTTCCTGGCCTTTTTTTTTTCCTGGCCTTTTTTTTCCTAGCCTTTTTTTTTCCTAGCCTTTTTTTTCCTAGCCTTTTTTTTCCTGGCCCTTTTTTTTCCTAGCCTTTTTTTTCCCTAGCCTTTTTTTTTTCCTGGCCTTTTTTTTCCTAGCCTTTTTTTTCCTGGCCTTTTTTTTCCTAGCCTTTTTTTTCCTAGCCTTTTTTTTCCTAGCCTTTTTTTTCCTAGCCTTTTTTTTCCTAGCCTTTTTTTTCCTGGCCTTTTTTTTCCTAGCCTTTTTTTTCCTGGCCTTTTTTTTCCTAGCCTTTTTTTTCCTAGCCTTTTTTTTTCCCTAGCATTTTTTTTTCCTAGCCTTTTTTTTTCCTGGCCTTTTTTTTTTCCTGGCCTTTTTTTTCCTAGCCTTTTTTTTTCCTAGCCTTTTTTTTCCTAGCCTTTTTTTTCCTGGCCCTTTTTTTTCCTAGCCTTTTTTTTCCCTAGCCTTTTTTTTTTCCTGGCCTTTTTTTTCCTAGCCTTTTTTTTCCTGGCCTTTTTTTTCCTAGCCTTTTTTTTCCTAGCCTTTTTTTTTCCCTAGCATTTTTTTTTCCTAGCCTTTTTTTTTCCTAGCCTTTTTTTTCCTAGCCTTTTTTTTCCTGGCCCTTTTTTTTCCTAGCCTTTTTTTTCCTAGCCTTTTTTTTTCCTAGCCTTTTTTTTCCTAGCCTTTTTTTTCCTGGCCCTTTTTTTTCCTAGCCTTTTTTTCCCCTAGCCTTTTTTTTCCCTAGCCTTTTTTTTCCCCTAGCATTTTTTTTCCTGGCCTTTTTTTTCCTGGCCTTTTTTTTCCTGGCCTTTTTTTTCCTGGCCTTTTTTTTCCTGGCCTTTTTTTTTCCTGGCCTTTTTTTTTCCTGGCCTTTTTTTTTCCTGGCCTTTTTTTTTCCTGGCCTTTTTTTTTCCTGGCCTTTTTTTTTCCTGGCCTTTTTTTTTTCCTGGCCTTTTTTTTCCTGGCCTTTTTTTTTCCTGGCCTTTTTTTTCCTGGCCTTTTTTTTTCCTAGCCTTTTTTTTCCTAGCCTTTTTTTTCCTAGCCTT
>CAXIIO010000695.1:0-42644 GCA_964028335.1 Altica lythri | reverse complement strand
CTGGATTTTTAAGAAAATTTCCTTTCTTTCGATAGGTTACAACTTTTTGTACGTTAATTAATAAAAAAGTTACGAGGGATTTACAAATTTTAACAAAAATTTTGTATTTCCCCCGTATATTGAAAACTATAAAAGATATAAAAAGACTAATCGGAAATTTGGATTGCTTAAAAAATTTCCTATCTTTTAATAGGTTATAACTTTTTGTACGGTAATTAATAAAAAAGTTACCAGGGAATTTCAAATTTTAACAAAAATTTTGTATTTCCCCCGTATATTGAAAACTACAAAAGATATAAAAAAATTAATTGAAAATTTGGATTCTTGAGAAAATTTCCTATCTCTTAATAGGTTATAATTTTTTGTACGGTAATTAAAAAAAAGTTACGAGGGAATTTCAAATTTTAACAAAAATTTTGTATTTCCCCTTATATTGAAAACTATAAAAGATATAAAAAACTAATTGGATATTTGGATTGTTGAGAGAATTTCCTATCCTTTGATGGGTTATAACTTTTTGTACGGTAAATAATAAAAAAGTTACGAGGGAATTACAAATTTTAACAAAAATTTTGTATTTCCCCCGTATATTGAAAACTATAAAAGATATAAAAAAATTAATTGGATATTTGGATTGTTGAGAGAATTTCCAATCTTTTGATAGGTTATAACTGTTTGTACGGAAATTATAAAAAAGTTACGTGGGAATTACAAATTTTAACAAAAATTTTGTATTTCCCTTGTATATTGAAAACTATAAAAGATATAAAAAAAATAATTGAAAATTTGGATTCTTAAGAAAATTTCCTATCTTTTGATAGGTTATAACTGTTTGTACGGAAATTATAAAAAAGTTACGAGGGAATTACAAATTTTAACAAAAATTTTGTATTTCCCTTGTATATTGAAAACAATAAAAGATATAAAAAAAAGTAATTAAAAATTTGGATTCGTAAGAAAATTTTCTATCTTTTGATAGGTTATAACTTTTTGTACGGTAATTAGTAAAAAAGTTACGAGGGAATTACAAATTTTAAGAAAAATTTGGTATTTCCCTCGTATATTGAAAACTATAAAAGATATAAAAAAAATATATGGAATTTTGGATTTCTAAAAAAATTTCCTTTCTTTTGATAGGTTATAACTTTTTGTACGGTAATTAATAAAAAAGTTACGAGGGAATTACAAATTTTAACAAAAATTTTGTATTTTCCCCGTATATTGAAAACTATAGAAGATATGAGAGAACTAATTAGAACTTTGGATTTTTAAGAAAATTTCCTTTCTTTCGATAGGTTATAACTTTTTGTACGTTAATTAATAAAAAAGTTACGAGGGATTTACAAATTTTAATAAAAATTTTGTATTTCCCCTGTATATTGAAAACTATAAAAGATATAAAAAGACTAATCGAAAATTTGGATTGCTAAAAAAATTTCCTATCTTTTAATAGGTTATAACTTTTTGTACGGTAATTAATAAAAAAGTTACGAGAGAATTTCAAATTTTAACAAAAATTTTGTATTTCCCCCGTATATTGAAAACTAGAAAAGATATAAAAAAATTAATTGGACATTTGGATTGTTGAGAGAATTTCCTATCTTTTGATAAGTTATAACTTTTTGTACGGTGAATAATAAAAAAGTGACGAGGGAATTACAAATTTTAACAAAAATTTTGTATTTCCCCCGTACATTGAAAACTATAAAAGATATAAAAAAAATTAATTAAAAATTTGGATTCTTGAGAAAATTTCCTATCTTTTGATAGGTTATAACTTTTTGTACGGTAATTAATAAAAAAGTAACGAGGGAATTACAAATTTTAACAAAAATTTGGTATTTCCCCCGTATATTAAAAACTATAAAAGATATGAAAAAACTAGTTGGAATTTTGAATTTTTAAGAAAATTTCCTATCTTTTGATAGGTTATAACTTTTTGTACGTTAATTAATAAAAAAGTTACGAGGGATTTACAAATTGTAACAAAAATTTTGTATTTCCCCCGTATATTGAAAACTATAAAAGATATAAAAAGACTAATTGAAAATTTGGATTGCTAAAAAAATTTCCTATCTTTTAATAGGTTATAACTTTTTGTACGGTAATTAATAAAAAAGTTACGAGGGAATTTCAAATTTTAACAAAAATTTTGTATTTCCCCCGTATATTGAAAACTACAAAAGATATAAAAAAATTAATTGGACATTTGGATTGTTGAGAGAATTTCCTATCTTTTGATAGGTTATAACTTTTTGTACGGTAAATAATAAAAAAGTTACGAGGGAATTACAAATTTTAACAAAAATTTTGTATTTCCCCCGTATATTGAAAACTATAAAAGATATAAAAAAATTAATTGAAAATTTGGATTCTTGAGAAAATTTCCTATCTTTTGATAGGTTATAACTTTTTGTACGGTAATTAATAAAAAAGTAACGAGGGATTTACAAATTTTAACAAAAATTTGGTATTTCCCCCGTATATTGAAAACTATAAAAGATATAAAAAAATTAATTAAAAATTTGGATTCTTGAGAAAATTTCCTATCTTCTAATAGGTTATAACTTTTTGTACGGTAATTAATAAAAAAGTTACGAGGGAATTTCAAATTTTAACAAAAATTTTGTATTTCCCCCGTATATTGAAAACTATAAAAGATATAAAAAATTAATTGGATATTTGGATTGTTGAGAAAATTTCCTATCTTTTGATAGGTTATAACTTTTTGTACGGTAAATAATAAAAAAGTTACGAGGGAATTACAAATTTTAACAAAAATTTTGTATTTCCCCCGTATATTGAAAACTATTAAAGATAAAAAAAAATTAATTAGAAATTTGGATTGCTGAGCAAATTTCTTTTCTTTTGATAGGTTATAACTTTTTGTACGGTAATTAATAAAAAAGTTACGAGGGAATTACAAATTTTAACAAAAATTTTGTATTTCCCCCGTATATTGAAAACTATAAAAGATATAAAAAAATTAATTAAAAATTTGGATTCTTGAGAAAATTTTCTATCTTTTGATACGTTATAACTTTTTGTACGGTAATTAATAAAAAAGTTACGAGGGAATTACAAATTTTAACAAAGATTTGGTATTTCCCCCGTATATTGAAAACTATAAAAGATATGAAAGAACTATTTGGAAATTTGGATTTTTAAGAAAATTTCCTATCTTTTGATAGGTTACAACTTTCTGTACGTTAATTAATAAAAAAGTTACGAGGGATTTACAAATTTTAACAAAAATTTGGTATTTCCCCCGTTTTTTAAAAACGATAAAAGATATAAAAAAATTAATTGGAATTTTGGATTTTTAAAAAAATTTCCTTTCTTTCGATAGGTTACAACTTTTTGTACGTAAATTAATAAAAAAGTTACGAGGGAATTACAACTTTTAACAAAAATTTTGGATTTCCCCCGTATATTAAAAACTATAAAAGATATAAAAAAAAAATTGAAAATTTGGATTCTTGAGAAAATTTCCTATCTTTTGATAGGTTATAACCTTTTGTACGGTAATTAATAAAAAAGTTACGAGGGAATTACAAATTTTAACAAAAATTTGGTATTACCTCCGTATATTGAAAACTATAAAAGATATAAAAAAAATAATTGAAATTATGGATTTCTAAAAAAATTTTCTTTCTTTTGATAGGTTACAACTTTCTGTACGCTAATTAATAAAAAAGTTACGAGGGATTTACAAATTTTAACAAAAATTTGGTATTTCCCCCGTTTTTTGAAAACTATAAAAGATATAAAAAAATTAATTGGAACTTTGGATTTTTAAAAAAATTTCCTTTCTTTCGATAGGTTACAACTTTTTGTACGTTAATTAATAAACAAGTTACGAGGGATTTACAAATTTTAACAAAAATTTGGTATTTTATATTAAAAACTATAAAAGATATGAAAAAACTAATTGGAACTTTGGATTTTTAAGAAAATTTTCTATCTTTTGATAGGTTATAACTTTTTGTACGGTAATTAATAAAAAAGTTACGGGGGAATTACAAATTTTAACAAAAATTTGGTTTTTCCTCCGTATATTGAAAACTATAAAAGATATGAAAAAACTAATTGGAACTTTGGATTTTTAAGAAAATTTCCTATCTTTTGATAGGTTACAACTTTCTGTACGTTAATTAATAAAAAAGTTACGAGGGATTTACAAATTTTAACAAAAATTTGGTATTTCCCCCGTTTTTTAAAAACGATAAAAGATATAAAAAAATTAATTGGAATTCTGGATTTTTAAGAAAATTTGCTTTCTTTCGATAGGTTACAACTTTTTGTACGTTAATTAATAAAAAAGTTACGAGGGATTTACAAATTTTAACAAAAATTTTGTATTTCCCCCGTATATTGAAAACTATAAAAGATATAAAAAGACTAATCGGAAATTTGGATTGCTTAAAAAATTTCCTATCTTTTAATAGGTTATAACTTTTTGTACGGTAATTAATAAAAAAGTTACCAGGGAATTTCAAATTTTAACAAAAATTTTGTATTTCCCCCGTATATTGAAAACTACAAAAGATATAAAAAAATTAATTGAAAATTTGGATTCTTGAGAAAATTTCCTATCTCTTAATAGGTTATAACTTTTTGTACGGTAAATAATAAAAAAGTTACGAGGGAATTACAAATTTTAACAAAAATTTTGTATTTCCCCCGTATATTGAAAACTATAAAAGAAAAAAAAAATTAATTAAAAATTTGGATTGCTGAGCAAATTTCTTTTCTTTTGATAGGTTATAACTTTTTGTACGTTAATTAAAAAAACAGTTACGAGGGAATTACAAATTTTAACAAAAATTTTGTATTTCCCCCGTATATTGAAAACTATAAAAGATATGAAAAAGCTAGTTGGAATTTTGAATTTTTAAGAAAATTTCCTATCTTTTGATAGGTTATAACTTTTTGTACGTTAATTAATAAAAAAGTTACGAGGGATTTACAAATTGTAACAAAAATTTTGTATTTCCCCCGTATATTGAAAACTATAAAAGATATAAAAAGACTAATTGGAAATTTGGATTGCTAAAAAAATTTCCTATCTTTTAATAGGTTATAACTTTTTGTACGGTAATTAATAAAAAAGTTACGAGGGAATTTCAAATTTTAACAAAAATTTTGTATTTCCCCCGTATATTGAAAACTACAAAAGATATAAACAAATTAATTGGACATTTGGATTGTTGAGAGAATTTCCTATCTTTTGATAGGTTATAACTTTTTGTACGGTAAATAATAAAAAAGTTACGAGGGATTTACAAATTGTAACAAAAATTTTGTATTTCCCCCGTATATTGAAAACTATAAAAGATATAAAAAGACTAATGGGAAGTTTGGATTGCTTAAAAAATTTCCTATCTTTTAATAGGTTATAACTTTTTGTACGGTAATTAATAAAAAAGTTACCAGGGAATTTCCAATTTTAACAAAAATTTTGTATTTCCCCCGTATATTGAAAACTATAAAAGATATAAAAAAATTAATTGGATATTTAGATTGTTGAGAGAATTTCCTATCCTTTGATAGGTTATAACTGTTTGTACGGAAATTATAAAAAAGTTACGAGGGAATTACAAATTTTAACAAACATGTTGTATTTCCCTTGTATATTGAAAACTATAAAAGATATAAAAAAAATAATTGAAAATTTGGATTCTTAAGAAAATTTCCTATCTTTTGATAGGTTATAACTTTTTGTACGGTAATTAATAAAAAAGTTACGAGGGAATTACAAATTTTAAGAAAAATTTGGTATTTCCCTCGTATATTGAAAACTATAAAAGATATAAAAAAAATATATGGAATTTTGGATTTCTAAAAAAATTTCCTTTCTTTTGATAGGTTATATCTTTTTGTACGGTAATTAATAAAAAAGTTACGAGGGAATTACAAATTTTAACAAAAATTTTGTATTTTCCCCGAATATTGAAAACTATAGAAGATATAAAAGAACTAATTGGAACTTTGGATTTTTAAGAAAATTTCCTATCTTTTGATAGGCTACAACTTTCTGTACGTTAATTAATAAAAAAGTTACGAGGGATTTACAAATTTTAAGAAAAATTTGGTATTTCCCCCGTTTTTTAAAAACGATAAAAGATATAAAAAAATTAATTGGAATTTTGGATTTTTAGAAAAATTTCCTTTCTTTCGATAGGTTATAATTTTTTGTACGGTAATTAATAAAAAAGTTACGAGGGAATTTCAAATTTTAACAAAAATTTTGTATTTCCCCCGTATATTGAAAACTACAAAAGATATAAAAAAATTAATTAGACATTTGGATTGTTGAGAGAATTTCCTATCTTTTGATAGGTTAAAGCTTTTTGTACGGTAAATAATAAAAAAGTTACGAGGGAATTAAAAATTTTAACAAAAATTTTGTATTTCCCCCGTATATTGAAAACTATAAAAGATATAAAAAAATTAATTGGATATTTGGATTGTTGAGAGAATTTCCAATCTTTTGATAGGTTATAACTGTTTGTACGGAAATTATAAAAAAGTTACGAGGGAATTACAAATTTTAACAAAAATTTGGTTTTTCCCCCGTATATTGAAAACTATAAAAGATATAAAAAGACTAATCAGAAATTTGGATTGCTAAAAAAATTTCCTATCTTTTAATAGGTTATAACTTTTTGTGCGGTAATTAATAAAAAAGTTAACAGGGAATTTCAAATTTTAACAAAAATTTTGTATTTCCCCCGTATATTGAAAACTATAAAAGATATAAAAAAATTAATTGGATATTTGGATTGTTGAGAGAATTTCCTATCTTTTGATAGGTTATAACTGTTTGTACGGAAATTATAAAAAAGTTACGAGGGAATTACAAATTTTAACAAAAATTTTGTATTTCCCTTGTATATTGAAAACTATAAAAGATATAAATAAAAATAATTAAAAATTTGGATTTGTAAGAAAATTTCCTATCTTTTGATAGGTTATAACTTTTTGTACGGTAATTAGTAAAAAAGTTACGAGGGAATTACAAATTTTAAGAAAAATTTGGTATTTCCCTCGTATATTGAAAACTATAAAAGATATAAAAAAAATATATGGAATTTTGGATTTCTAAAAAAATTTCCTTTCTTTTGATAGGTTATAACTTTTTGTACGGTAATTAATAAAAAAGTTACGAGGGAATTACAAATTTTAACAAACATTTTGTATTTTCCCCGTATATTGAAAACTATAGAAGATATGAGAGAACTAATTAGAACTTTGGATTTTTAAGAAAATTTCCTATCTTTTGATAGGCTACAACTTTCTGTACGTTAATTAATAAAAAAGTTACGAGGGATTTACAAATTTTAAGAAAAATTTGGTATTTCCCCCGTTTTTTAAAAACGATAAAAGATATAAAAAAATTAATTGGAATTTTGGATTTTTAGAAAAATTTCCTTTCTTTCGATAGGTTATAACTTTTTGTACGGTAATTAATAAAAAAGTTACGAGGGAATTTCAAATTTTAACAAAAATTTTGTATTTCCCCCGTATATTGAAAACTACAAAAGATATAAAAAAATTAATTAGACATTTGGATTGTTGAGAGAATTTCCTATCTTTTGATAGGTTATAGCTTTTTGTACGGTAAATAATAAAAAAGTTACGAGGGAATTAAAAATTTTAACAAAAATTTTGTATTTCCCCCGTATATTGAAAACTATAAAAGATATAAAAAAATTAATTGGATATTTGGATTGTTGAGAGAATTTCCAATCTTTTGATAGGTTATAACTGTTTGTACGGAAATTATAAAAAAGTTACGTGGGAATTACAAATTTTAACAAAAATTTTGTATTTCCCTTGTATATTGAAAACTATAAAAGATATAAAAAAAATAATTGAAAATTTGGATTCTTAAGAAAATTTCCTATCTTTTGATAGGTTATAACTTTTTGTACGGTAATTAGTAAAAAAGTTACGAGGGAATTACAAATTTTAACAAAAATTTTGTATTTTCCCCGTATATTGAAAACTATAAAAGATATAAAAAAAATAATTGAAAATTTGGATTCTTAAGAAAATTTCCTATCTTTCGATAGGTTATAACTTTTTGTACGTTAATTAATAAAAAAGTTACGAGGGATTTACAAATTTTAACAAAAATTTTGTATTTCCTCCGTATATTGAAAACTATAAAAGATATAAAAAGACTAATCGGAAATTTGGATTTCTAAAAAAATTTCCTATCTTTTAATAGGTTATAACTTTTTGTACGGTAATTAATAAAAAAGTTACGAGGGAATTACAAATTTTAACAAAAATTTGGTTTTTCCCCCGTATATTGAAAACTATAAAAGATATAAAAAGACTAATCAGAAATTTGGATTGCTAAAAAAATTTCCTATCTTTTAATAGGTTATAACTTTTTGTGCGGTAATTAATAAAAAAGTTAACAGGGAATTTCAAATTTTAACAAAAATTTTGTATTTCCCCCGTATATTGAAAACTATAAAAGATATAAAAAAATTAATTGGATATTTGGATTGTTGAGAGAATTTCCTATCTTTTGATAGGTTATAACTGTTTGTACGGAAATTATAAAAAAGTTACGAGGGAATTACAAATTTTAACAAAAATTTTGTATTTCCCTTGTATATTGAAAACTATAAAAGATATAAATAAAAATAATTAAAAATTTGGATTCGTAAGAAAATTTCCTATCTTTTGATAGGTTATAACTTTTTGTACGGTAATTAGTAAAAAAGTTACGAGGGAATTACAAATTTTAAGAAAAATTTGGTATTTCCCTCGTATATTGAAAACTATAAAAGATATAAAAAAAATATATGGAATTTTGGATTTCTAAAAAAATTTCCTTTCTTTTGATAGGTTATAACTTTTTGTACGGTAATTAATAAAAAAGTTACGAGGGAATTACAAATTTTAACAAAAATTTTGTATTTTCCCCGTATATTGAAAACTATAGAAGATATGAGAGAACTAATTAGAACTTTGGATTTTTAAGAAAATTTCCTTTCTTTCGATAGGTTATAACTTTTTGTACGTTAATTAATGAAAAAGTTACGAGGGATTTACAAATTTTAACAAAAATTTTGTATTTCCCCCGTATATTGAAAACTATAAAAGATATAAAAAGACTAATCGAAAATTTGGATTGCTAAAAAAATTTCCTATCTTTTAATAGGTTATAACTTTTTGTACGGTAATTAATAAAAAAGTTACGAGGGAATTTTAAATTTTAACAAAAATTTTGTATTTTCCCCGTATATTGAAAACTACAAAAGATATAAAAAAATTAATTGGACATTTGGATTGTTGAGAGAATTTCCTATGTTTTGATAGGTTATAACTTTTTGTACGGTGAATAATAAAAAAGTGACGAGGGAATTACAAATTTTAACAAAAATTTTGTATTTCCCCCGTATATTGAAAACTATAAAAGATATAAAAAAAATTAATTAAAAATTTGGATTCTTGAAAAAATTTCCTATCTTTTGATAGGTTATAACTTTTTGTACGGTAATTAATAAAAAAGTAACGAGGGAATTACAAATTTTAACAAAAATTTTGTATTTCCTCCGTATATTGAAAACTATAAAAGATATAAAAAGACTAATCGGAAATTTGGATTTCTAAAAAAATTTCCTATCTTTTAATAGGTTATAACTTTTTGTACGGTAATTAATAAAAAAGTTACGAGGGAATTACAAATTTTAACAAAAATTTGGTTTTTCCCCCGTATATTGAAAACTATAAAAGATATAAAAAGACTAATCAGAAATTTGGATTGCTAAAAAAATTTCCTATCTTTTAATAGGTTATAACTTTTTGTGCGGTAATTAATAAAAAAGTTAACAGGGAATTTCAAATTTTAACAAAAATTTTGTATTTCCCCCGTATATTGAAAACTATAAAAGATATAAAAAAATTAATTGGATATTTGGATTGTTGAGAGAATTTCCTATCTTTTGATAGGTTATAACTGTTTGTACGGAAATTATAAAAAAGTTACGAGGGAATTACAAATTTTAACAAAAATTTTGTATTTCCCTTGTATATTAAAAACTATAAAAGATATAAATAAAAATAATTAAAAATTTGGATTCGTAAGAAAATTTCCTATCTTTTGATAGGTTATAACTTTTTGTACGGTAATTAGTAAAAAAGTTACGAGGGAATTACAAATTTTAAGAAAAATTTGGTATTTCCCTCGTATATTGAAAACTATAAAAGATATAAAAAAAATATATGGAATTTTGGATTTCTAAAAAAATTTCCTTTCTTTTGATAGGTTATAACTTTTTGTACGGTAATTAATAAAAAAGTTACGAGGGAATTACAAATTTTAACAAAAATTTTGTATTTTCCCCGTATATTGAAAACTATAGAAGATATGAGAGAACTAATTAGAACTTTGGATTTTTAAGAAAATTTCCTTTCTTTCGATAGGTTATAACTTTTTGTACGTTAATTAATGTAAAAGTTACGAGGGATTTACAAATTTTAACAAAAATTTTGTATTTCCCCCGTATATTGAAAACTATAAAAGATATAAAAAGACTAATCGAAAATTTGGATTGCTAAAAAAATTTCCTATCTTTTAATAGGTTATAACTTTTTGTACGGTAATTAATAAAAAAGTTACGAGGGAATTTTAAATTTTAACAAAAATTTTGTATTTTCCCCGTATATTGAAAACTACAAAAGATATAAAAAAATTAATTGGACATTTGGATTGTTGAGAGAATTTCCTATGTTTTGATAGGTTATAACTTTTTGTACGGTGAATAATAAAAAAGTGACGAGGGAATTACAAATTTTAACAAAAATTTTGTATTTCCCCCGTATATTGAAAACTATAAAAGATATAAAAAAAATTAATTAAAAATTTGGATTCTTGAAAAAATTTCCTATCTTTTGATAGGTTATAACTTTTTGTACGGTAATTAATAAAAAAGTAACGAGGGAATTACAAATTTTAACAAAAATTTGGTTTTTCCCCCGTATATTAAAAACTATAAAAGATATGAAAAAACTAGTTGGAATTTTGAATTTTTAAGAAAATTTTCTATCTTTTGATAGGTTATAACTTTTTGTACGTTAATTAATAAAAAAGTTACGAGGGATTTACAAATTGTAACAAAAATTTTGTATTTCCCCCGTATATTGAAAACTATAAAAGATAAAAAAAAATTAATTAGAAATTTGGATTGCTGAGCAAATTTCTTTTCTTTTGATAGGTTATAACTTTTTGTACGTTAATTAAAAAAACAGTTACGAGGGAATTACAAATTTTAACAAAAATTTTGTATTTCCCCCGTATATTGAAAACTATAAAAGATAAAAAAAAATTAATTAGAAATTTGGATTGCTGAGCAAATTTCTTTTCTTTTGATAGGTCATAACTTTTTGTACGGTAATTAATAAAAAAGTTACAAGGGAATTACAAATTTTAACAAAAATTTGGTATTTCCCCCGTATATTGAAAACTATAAAAGATATGAAAGAACTGATTGGAACTTTGGATTTTTAAGAAAATTTCCTATCTTTTGATAGGTTACAACTTTCTGTACGTTAATTAATAAAAAAGTTACGAGGGATTTACAAATTTTAACAAACATTTGGTATTTCCCCCGTTTTTTAAAAACGATAAAAGATATAAAAAAATTAATTGGAATTTTGGATTTTTAAAAAAATTTCCTTTCTTTCGATAGGTTACAACTTTTTGTACGTTAATTAATAAAAAAGTTACGAGGGATTTACAAATTTTAACAAAAATTTTGTATTTCCCCCGTATATTGAAAACTATAAAAGATATAAAAAGACTAATGGGAAATTTGGATTGCTTAAAAAATTTCCTATCTTTTAATAGGTTATAACTTTTTGTACGGTAATTAATAAAAAAGTTACCAGGGAATTTCAAATTTTAACAAAAATTTTGTATTTCCCCCGTATATTGAAAACTATAAAAGATATAAAAAAGTTACTTGGATATTTGGATTGTTGAGAGAATTTCCAATCTTTTGATAGGTTATAACTGTTTGTACGGAAATTATAAAAAAGTTACGAGGGAATTACAAATTTTAACAAAAATTTTGTATTTCCCTTGTATATTGAAAACTATAAAAGATATAAGAAAAATAATTGAAAATTTGGATTCTTAAGAAAATTTCCTATCTTTTGATAGGTTATAACTTTTTGTACGGTAATTAGTAAAAAAGTTACGAGGGAATTACAAATTTTAAGAAAAATTTGGTATTTCCCTCGTATATTGAAAACTATAAAAGATATAAAAAAAATATATAGAATTTTGGATTTCTAAAAAAATTTTCTTTCTTTTGATAGGTTATAACTTTTTGTACGGTAATTAATAAAAAAGTTACAAGGGAATTACAAATTTTAACAAAAATTTTGTATTTTTCCCGTATATTGAAAACTATAGAAGATATGAAAGAACTAATTGGAACTTTGGATTTTTAAGAAAATTTCCTTTCTTTCGATAGGTTATAACTTTTTGTACGTTAATTAATAAAAAAGTTACGAGGGATTTACAAATTTTAACAAAAATTTTGTATTTCCTCCGTATATTGAAAACTATAAAAGATATAAAAAGACTAATCGGAAATTTGGATTGCTAAAAAAATTTCCTATCTTTTAATAGGTTATAATTTTTTGTACGGTAATTAATAAAAAAGTTACGAGGGAATTTCAAATTTTAACAAAAATTTTGTATTTCCCCCGTATATTGAAAACTACAAAAGATATAAAAAAATTAAATGAACATTTAGATTGTTGAGAGAATTTACTATCTTTTGATAGGTTATAACTTTTTGTACGGTAAATAATAAAAAAGTTACGAGGGAATTACAAATTTTAACAAAAATTTTGTATTTCTCCCGTATATTAAAAACTATAAAAGATATAAAAAAATTAATTGAAAATTTGGATTCTTGAGAAAATTTCCTATCTTTTGATAGGTTATAACTTTTTGTACGGTAATTAATAAAAAAGTTACGAGGGAATTACAAATTTTAACAAAAATTTGGTATTTCCCCCGTATATTGAAAACTATAAAAGATATAAAAAGACTAATAGGAAATTTGGATTGCTTAAAAAATTTCCTATCTTTAAATAGGTTATAACTGTTTGTACGGAAATTATAAAAAAGTTACGAGGGAATTACAAATTTTAACAAAAATTTTGTATTTCCCTTGTATATTGAAAACTATAAAAGATATAAAAAATATATATGGAATTTTGGATTTCTAAAAAAATTTCCTTTCTTTTGATAGGTTATAACTTTTTGTACGTTAATTAATAAAAAAGTTACGAGGGATTTACAAATTTTAATAAAAATTTTGTATTTCCCCCGTATATTGAAAACTATAAAAGATATAAAAAGACTAATCGGAAATTTGGATTGCTAAAAAAATTTCCTATCTTTTAATAGGTTATAACTTTTTGTACGGTAATTAATAAAAAAGTTACGAGGCAATTTCAAATTTTAACAAAAATTTTGTATTTCCCCCGTATATTGAAAACTACAAAAGATATAAAAAAATTAATTGGACATTTGGATTGTTGAGAGAGTTTCCTATCTTTTGATAGGTTATAACTTTTTGTACGGTAAATAATAAAAAAGTTACGAGGGAATTACAAATTTTAACAAAAATTTTTGTATTTCCTCCGTATATTAAAAACTATAAAAGATATAAAAAAATTAATTGAAAATTTGGATTCTTGAGAAAATTTCCTATCTTTTGATAGGTTATAACTTTTTGTACGGTAATTAATAAAAAAGTTACGAGGGAATTTCAAATTTTAACAAAAATTTTGTATTTCCCCCGTATATTGAAAACTATAAAAGATATAAAAAATTAATTGGATATTTGGATTGTTGAGAGAATTTCCTATCTTTTGATAGGTTATAACTTTTTGTACGGTAAATAATAAAAAAGTTACGAGGGAATTACAAATTTTAACAAAAATTTTGTATTTCCCCCGTATATTGAAACCCATAAAAGATAAAAAAAAATTAATTAGAAATTTGAATTGCTGAGCAAATTTCTTTTCTTTTGATAGGTTATAACTTTTTGTACGTTAATTAAAAAACAGTTACGAGGGAATTACAAATTTTAACAAAAATTTTGTATTTCCCCCGTATATTGAAAACTATAAAAGATATAAAAAAATTAATTGAAAATTTGGATTCTTGAGAAAATTTCCTATCTTTTGATAGGTTATAACTTTTTGTACGGTAATTAATAAAAAAGTTACGAGGGATTTACAAATTTTAACAAAAATTTTGTATTTCCCCCGTATATTGAAAACTATAAAAGATATAAAAAGACTAATCGGAAATTTGGATTGCTAAAAAAATTTCCTATCTTTTAATAGGTTATAACTTTTTGTACGGTAATTAATAAAAAAGTTACGAGGCAATTTCAAATTTTAACAAAAATTTTGTATTTCCCCCGTATATTGAAAACTACAAAAAATTAATTGGACATTTGGATTGTTGAGAGAATTTCCTATCTTTTGATAGGTTATAACTTTTTGTACGGTAAATAATAAAAAAGTTACGAGGGAATTACAAATTTTAACAAAAATTTTGTATTTCCTCCGTATATTGAAAACTATAAAAGATATAAAAAAATTAATTGAAAATTTGGATTCTTGAAAAAATTTCCTATCTTTTGATAGGTTATAACTTTTTGTACGGTAATTAATAAAAAAGTTACGACGGAATTTCAAATTTTAACAAAAATTTTGTATTTCCCCCGTATATTGAAAACTATAAAAGATATAAAAAAATTAATTGGATATTTGGATTGTTGAGAGAATTTCCTATCTTTTGATAGGTTATAACTTTTTGTACGGTAAATAATAAAAAAGTAACGAGGGAATTAAAAATTTTAACAAAAATTTTGTATTTCCCCCGTATATTGAAAACTATAAAAGATAAAAAAAAATTAATTAGAAATTTGAATTGCTGAGCAAATTTCTTTTCTTTTGATAGGTTATAACTTTTTGTACGTTAATTAAAAAAACAGTTACGAGGGAATTACACATTTTAACAAAAATTTGGTATTTCCCCCGTATATTGAAAACTATAAGAGATATAAAAGAACTAATTGAAACTTTGGATTTTTAAGAAAATTTCCTATCTTTTGATGGGTTACAACTTTCTGTACGTTAATTAATAACAAAGTTACGAGGGATTTACAAATTTTAACAAACATTTGGTATTTCCCCCGTTTTTTAAAAACGATAAAAGATATAAAAAAAGTAATTAGAATTTTGGATTTTTAAAAAAATTTCCTTTCTTTCGATAGGTTACAATTTTTTGTACGTTAATTAATAAAAAATTTACGAGGGATTTACAAATTTTAACAAAAATTTTGTATTTCCCCCGTATATTGAAAACTATAAAAGATATAAAAAGACTAATCGGAAATTTGGATTGCTAAAAAATTTTCTATCTTTTAATAGGTTATAACTTTTTGTACGGTAATTAATAAAAAAGTTACGAGGGAATTTTAAATTTTAACAAAAATTTTGTATTTCCCCCGTATATTGAAAACTACAAAAGATATAAAAAAATTAATTGGACATTTGGATTGTTGAGAGAATTTCCTATCTTTTGATAGGTTATAACTTTTTGTACGGTAAATAATAAAAAAGTTACGAGGGAATTACAAATTTTAACAAAAATTTTGTATTTCCCCCGTATATTGAAAACTATAAAAGATATAAAAAAATTAATTGAAAATTTGGATTTTTGAGAAAATTTCCTATCTTTTGATAGGTTATAACTTTTTGTACGGTAATTAATAAAAAAGTTACGAGGGAATTACAAATTTTAACAAAAATTTGGTATTTCCCCCGTATATTTAAAACTATAAAAGATATGAAAAAACTAGTTGGAATTTTGAATTCTTGAGAAAATTTCCTATCTTTTAGTAGGTTATAATTTTTTGTACGGTAATTAAAAAAAAAGTTACGAGGGAATTTCAAATTTTAACAAAAATTTTGTATTTCCCCCGTATATTGAAAAATATAAAAGATATAAAAAAATTAATTGGATATTTGGATTGTTGAGAGAATTTCCTATCTTTTGATGGGTTATAACTGTTTGTACGAAAATTATAAAAAAGTTACGAGGGAATTACAAATTTTTACAAAAATTTTGTATTTCCCTTGTACATTGAAAACTATAAAAGATATAAAAAAATAATTGAAAATTTGGATTCTTAAGAAAATTTTCTATCTTTTAAAAGGTTATAACTTTTTGTACGGTAATTAGTAAAAAAGTTACGAGGGAATTACAAATTTTAAGAAAAATTTGGTATTTCCCTCGTATATTGAAAACTATAAAAGATATGAAAAAAATATATGGAATTTTGGATTTCTAAAAAAATTTCCTTTCTTTTGATAGGCTATAACTTTTTGTACGGTAATTAATAAAAAAGTTACGAGGGAATTACAAATTTTAACAAAAATTTTGTATTTTTCCCGTATATTGAAAACTATAGAAGATATGAAAGAACTAATTGGAACTTTGGATTTTTTAAGAAAATTTCCTATCTTTTGATAGGTTACAACTTTCTGTACGTTAATTAATAAAAAATTGCGAGGGATTTACAAATTTTAAGAAAAATTTGGTATTTCCCCCGTTTTTTAAAAACGATAAAAGATATAAAAAATTAATTGGAATTTTGGATTTTTAAAAAAATTTCCTTTCTTTCGATAAGTTATAACTTTTTGTACGTTAATTAATAAAAAAGTTACGAGGGATTTACAAATTTTAACAAAAATTTTGTATTTCCCCCGTATATTAAAAACAATAAAAGATATAAAAAGACTAATCGGAAATTTGGATTTTTAAGAAAAATTTCCTATCTTTTGATAGGTTACAACTTTCTGTACGCTAATTAATAAAAAAGTTACGAGGGATGTACAAATTTTAACAAAAATTTGGTATTTTCCCTGTTTTTTGAAAACTATAAAAGGTATAAAAAAATTAATCGGAACTTTGGATTTTGAAAAAAATTTCCTTTCTTTTAATAGGTTATAACTTTTTGTACGTTAATTAATAAAAAAGTTACGAGGGATTTACAAATTTTAACAAAAATTTTGTATTTCCCCGGATATTGAAAACTATAAAAGATATAAAAAGACTAATCGGAAATTTGTATTGCTAAGAAAATTTTCTTTCTTTTGATAGGTTATAACTTTTTGTACGGTAATTAATAAAAAAGTTACGAGAGAATTACAAATTTTAACAAAAATTTTGGATTTCCCCCGTATATTGAAAACTATAAAAGATATAAAAAAATTAATTGAAAATTTGAATTCTTGAGAAAATTTCCTATCTTTTAATAGGTTATAACTTTTTGTACGGTAATTAATAAAAAAGTTACGAGGCAATTACAAGTTTTAACAAAAATTTGGTATTTCCCCCGTATATTGAAACTATAAAAGATATAAAAAAACTAGTTGGAATTTTGAATTTTTAAGAAAATTTTCTATCTTTTAATATGTTATAACTTTCTGTACGTTAATTAATAAACAAGTTACGAGGGATTTACAAATTTTAACAAAAATTTGGTATTTCCCCGTATATTGAAAACTATAAAAGATTTAAAAAAATTAATTAAAAATTTGGATTCTTGAGAAAATTTCCTATCTTTTAATAGGTTATAATTTTTGTACGGTAATTAATAAAAAAGTTACGAGGGAATTTCAACTTTTAACAAAAATTTTGTATTTCCCCCGTATATTGAAAACTATAAAAGATATAAAAAATTAATTAGAAATTTGAATTGCTGAGCAAAATTTCTTTTCTTGGTATTTCCCCCGTATATTTAAATCTATAAAAGATATGAAAAAACTAATTGGAATTTTGAATTTCTAAGAAAATTTTCTATCTTTTGATAGGTTACAACTTTCTGTACGCTAATTAATAAAAAAGTTACGAGGGATTTACAAATTTTAACAAAAATTTGGTATTTCCCCCGTTTTTTGAAAACTATTAAAGATATAAAAAAATTAATTGGAACTTTGGATTTTTAAAAAAATTTCCTTTCATTCGATAGGTTACAATTTTTTGTACGTTAATTAATAAAAAAGTTACGAGGGATTTAGAAATTTTAACAAAAATTTTGTATTTCCCCGTATATTGAAAACCATAAAAGATATAAAAAGACTAATCGGAAATTTGGATTGCTAAAATAATTTCCTATCTTTTAATAGGTTATAACTTCCTGTACGTTGATTAATAAACAAGTTACGAGGGATTTACAAATTTTAACAAAAATTTGGTATTTCCCCCGTATATTAAAAACTATAAAAGATATAAAAAAATTAATTGGATATTTGGATTGCTAAGAGAATTTCCTATCTTTTGATAGGTTATAATTTTTTGTACGGTAATTAATAAAAAAGTTACGAGGGATTTACAAATTTTAACAAAAATTTGATATTTCACCCGTTTTTTGAAAATTATAAAATATATAAAAAAATTAATTGGAATTTTGGATTTTTAAAAAAAATTTCCTTTCTTTTGATAGGTTATAACTTTTTGTACGGTGAATAATAAAAAAGTTACGAGGGAATTACAAATTTTAACAAAAATTTTGTGTTTCCCCCGTATATTGAAAACTATAAAAGATAAAATAAAATTAATTAGAAATTTGGATTGCTGAGTAAATTTCCTTTTTTTTGATAGGTTATAACTTTTTGTACGTTAATTAAAAAAACAGTTACGAAGGAATTACAAATTTTAGCAAAAATTTTGTATTTCCCCCGTTTATTGAAAACTATAAAAGATATAAAAAAACTAATTAAAATTTTGGATTTTTAAGAAAATTTCCTATCTTTTGATAGGTTACAACTTTTTGTACGCTAATTAATAAAAAAGTTACGAGGGGATGTACAAATTTTAACAAAAATTTGGTATTTTCCCTGTTTTTTGAAAACTATAAAAGGTATAAAAAAATTAATCGGAACTTTGGATTTTGAAAAAAATTTCCTTTCTTTTAATAGGTTATAACTTTTTGTACGTTAATTAATAAAACAGTTACGAGGGAATTACACATTTTAACAAAAATTTGGTATTTCCCCCGTATATTGAAAACTATAAGAGATATAAAAGAACTAATTGGAACTTTGGATTTTTAAGAAAATTTCCTATCTTTTGATGGGTTACAACTTTCTGTACGTTAATTAATAACAAAGTTACGAGGGATTTACAAATTTTAACAAACATTTGGTATTTCCCCCGTTTTTTAAAAACGATAAAAGATATAAAAAAAGTAATTGGAATTTTGGATTTTTAAAAAAATTTCCTTTTTTTCGATAGGTTACAATTTTTTGTACGTTAATTAATAAAAAATTTACGAGGGATTTACAAATTTTAACAAAAATTTTGTATTTCCCCCGTATATTGAAAACTATAAAAGATATAAAAAGACTAATGGGAAATTTGGATTGCTTAAAAAATTTCCTATCTTTTAATAGGTTATAACTTTTTGTACGGTAATTAATAAAAAAGTTACCAGGGAATTTCAAATTTTAACAAAAATTTTGTATTTCCCCCGTATATTGAAAACTATAAAAGATATAAAAAAGTTACTTGGATATTTGGATTGTTGAGAGAATTTCCAATCTTTTGATAGGTTATAACTGTTTGTACGGAAATTATAAAAAAGTTACGAGGGAATTACAAATTTTAACAAAAATTTTGTATTTCCCTTGTATATTGAAAACTATAAAAGATATAAGAAAAATAATTGAAAATTTGGATTCTTAAGAAAATTTCCTATCTTTTGATAGGTTATAACTTTTTGTACGGTAATTAGTAAAAAAGTTACGAGGGAATTACAAATTTTAAGAAAAATTTGGTATTTCCCTCGTATATTGAAAACTATAAAAGATATAAAAAAAATATATAGAATTTTGGATTTCTAAAAAAATTTTCTTTCTTTTGATAGGTTATAACTTTTTGTACGGTAATTAATAAAAAAGTTACAAGGGAATTACAAATTTTAACAAAAATTTTGTATTTTTCCCGTATATTGAAAACTATAGAAGATATGAAAGAACTAATTGGAACTTTGGATTTTTAAGAAAATTTCCTTTCTTTCGATAGGTTATAACTTTTTGTACGTTAATTAATAAAAAAGTTACGAGGGATTTACAAATTTTAACAAAAATTTTGTATTTCCTCCGTATATTGAAAACTATAAAAGATATAAAAAGACTAATCGGAAATTTGGATTGCTAAAAAAATTTCCTATCTTTTAATAGGTTATAATTTTTTGTACGGTAATTAATAAAAAAGTTACGAGGGAATTTCAAATTTTAACAAAAATTTTGTATTTCCCCCGTATATTGAAAACTA
The DNA here is from genome assembly GCA_964028335.1 of Altica lythri. Classification (NCBI taxonomy): domain Eukaryota; kingdom Metazoa; phylum Arthropoda; class Insecta; order Coleoptera; family Chrysomelidae; genus Altica; species Altica lythri. Next base: position 22,240 of record CAXIIO010000695.1, on the reverse strand, counting down.
CAAAAGATATAAAAAAATTAAATGAACATTTAGATTGTTGAGAGAATTTACTATCTTTTGATAGGTTATAACTTTTTGTACGGTAAATAATAAAAAAGTTACGAGGGAATTACAAATTTTAACAAAAATTTTGTATTTCTCCCGTATATTAAAAACTATAAAAGATATAAAAAAATTAATTGAAAATTTGGATTCTTGAGAAAATTTCCTATCTTTTGATAGGTTATAACTTTTTGTACGGTAATTAATAAAAAAGTTACGAGGGAATTACAAATTTTAACAAAAATTTGGTATTTCCCCCGTATATTGAAAACTATAAAAGATATAAAAAGACTAATAGGAAATTTGGATTGCTTAAAAAATTTCCTATCTTTAAATAGGTTATAACTGTTTGTACGGAAATTATAAAAAAGTTACGAGGGAATTACAAATTTTAACAAAAATTTTGTATTTCCCTTGTATATTGAAAACTATAAAAGATATAAAAAATATATATGGAATTTTGGATTTCTAAAAAAATTTCCTTTCTTTTGATAGGTTATAACTTTTTGTACGTTAATTAATAAAAAAGTTACGAGGGATTTACAAATTTTAATAAAAATTTTGTATTTCCCCCGTATATTGAAAACTATAAAAGATATAAAAAGACTAATCGGAAATTTGGATTGCTAAAAAAATTTCCTATCTTTTAATAGGTTATAACTTTTTGTACGGTAATTAATAAAAAAGTTACGAGGCAATTTCAAATTTTAACAAAAATTTTGTATTTCCCCCGTATATTGAAAACTACAAAAGATATAAAAAAATTAATTGGACATTTGGATTGTTGAGAGAGTTTCCTATCTTTTGATAGGTTATAACTTTTTGTACGGTAAATAATAAAAAAGTTACGAGGGAATTACAAATTTTAACAAAAATTTTGTATTTCCTCCGTATATTAAAAACTATAAAAGATATAAAAAAATTAATTGAAAATTTGGATTCTTGAGAAAATTTCCTATCTTTTGATAGGTTATAACTTTTTGTACGGTAATTAATAAAAAAGTTACGAGGGAATTTCAAATTTTAACAAAAATTTTGTATTTCCCCCGTATATTGAAAACTATAAAAGATATAAAAAATTAATTGGATATTTGGATTGTTGAGAGAATTTCCTATCTTTTGATAGGTTATAACTTTTTGTACGGTAAATAATAAAAAAGTTACGAGGGAATTACAAATTTTAACAAAAATTTTGTATTTCCCCCGTATATTGAAACCCATAAAAGATAAAAAAAAATTAATTAGAAATTTGAATTGCTGAGCAAATTTCTTTTCTTTTGATAGGTTATAACTTTTTGTACGTTAATTAAAAAAACAGTTACGAGGGAATTACAAATTTTAACAAAAATTTTGTATTTCCCCCGTATATTGAAAACTATAAAAGATATAAAAAAATTAATTGAAAATTTGGATTCTTGAGAAAATTTCCTATCTTTTGATAGGTTATAACTTTTTGTACGGTAATTAATAAAAAAGTTACGAGGGATTTACAAATTTTAACAAAAATTTTGTATTTCCCCCGTATATTGAAAACTATAAAAGATATAAAAAGACTAATCGGAAATTTGGATTGCTAAAAAAATTTCCTATCTTTTAATAGGTTATAACTTTTTGTACGGTAATTAATAAAAAAGTTACGAGGCAATTTCAAATTTTAACAAAAATTTTGTATTTCCCCCGTATATTGAAAACTACAAAAAATTAATTGAACATTTGGATTGTTGAGAGAATTTCCTATCTTTTGATAGGTTATAACTTTTTGTACGGTAAATAATAAAAAAGTTACGAGGGAATTACAAATTTTAACAAAAATTTGGTATTTCCCCCGTATATTGAAAACTATAAAAGATATAAAAAGACTAATAGGAAATTTGGATTGCTTAAAAAATTTCCTATCTTTAAATAGGTTATAACTGTTTGTACGGAAATTATAAAAAAGTTACGAGGGAATTACAAATTTTAACAAAAATTTTGTATTTCCCTTGTATATTGAAAACTATAAAAGATATAAAAAATATATATGGAATTTTGGATTTCTAAAAAAATTTCCTTTCTTTTGATAGGTTATAACTTTTTGTACGTTAATTAATAAAAAAGTTACGAGGGATTTACAAATTTTAATAAAAATTTTGTATTTCCCCCGTATATTGAAAACTATAAAAGATATAAAAAGACTAATCGGAAATTTGGATTGCTAAAAAAATTTCCTATCTTTTAATAGGTTATAACTTTTTGTACGGTAATTAATAAAAAAGTTACGAGGCAATTTCAAATTTTAACAAAAATTTTGTATTTCCCCCGTATATTGAAAACTACAAAAGATATAAAAAAATTAATTGGACATTTGGATTGTTGAGAGAGTTTCCTATCTTTTGATAGGTTATAACTTTTTGTACGGTAAATAATAAAAAAGTTACGAGGGAATTACAAATTTTAACAAAAATTTTGTATTTCCTCCGTATATTAAAAACTATAAAAGATATAAAAAAATTAATTGAAAATTTGGATTCTTGAGAAAATTTCCTATCTTTTGATAGGTTATAACTTTTTGTACGGTAATTAATAAAAAAGTTACGAGGGAATTTCAAATTTTAACAAAAATTTTGTATTTCCCCCGTATATTGAAAACTATAAAAGATATAAAAAATTAATTGGATATTTGGATTGTTGAGAGAATTTCCTATCTTTTGATAGGTTATAACTTTTTGTACGGTAAATAATAAAAAAGTTACGAGGGAATTACAAATTTTAACAAAAATTTTGTATTTCCCCCGTATATTGAAACCCATAAAAGATAAAAAAAAATTAATTAGAAATTTGAATTGCTGAGCAAATTTCTTTTCTTTTGATAGGTTATAACTTTTTGTACGTTAATTAAAAAAACAGTTACGAGGGAATTACAAATTTTAACAAAAATTTTGTATTTCCCCCGTATATTGAAAACTATAAAAGATATAAAAAAATTAATTGAAAATTTGGATTCTTGAGAAAATTTCCTATCTTTTGATAGGTTATAACTTTTTGTACGGTAATTAATAAAAAAGTTACGAGGGATTTACAAATTTTAACAAAAATTTTGTATTTCCCCCGTATATTGAAAACTATAAAAGATATAAAAAGACTAATCGGAAATTTGGATTGCTAAAAAAATTTCCTATCTTTTAATAGGTTATAACTTTTTGTACGGTAATTAATAAAAAAGTTACGAGGCAATTTCAAATTTTAACAAAAATTTTGTATTTCCCCCGTATATTGAAAACTACAAAAAATTAATTGGACATTTGGATTGTTGAGAGAATTTCCTATCTTTTGATAGGTTATAACTTTTTGTACGGTAAATAATAAAAAAGTTACGAGGGAATTACAAATTTTAACAAAAATTTTGTATTTCCTCCGTATATTGAAAACTATAAAAGATATAAAAAAATTAATTGAAAATTTGGATTCTTAAAAAAATTTCCTATCTTTTGATAGGTTATAACTTTTTGTACGGTAATTAATAAAAAAGTTACGACGGAATTTCAAATTTTAACAAAAATTTTGTATTTCCCCCGTATATTGAAAACTATAAAAGATATAAAAAAATTAATTGGATATTTGGATTGTTGAGAGAATTTCCTATCTTTTGATAGGTTATAACTTTTTGTACGGTAAATAATAAAAAAGTAACGAGGGAATTAAAAATTTTAACAAAAATTTTGTATTTCCCCCGTATATTGAAAACTATAAAAGATAAAAAAAAATTAATTAGAAATTTGAATTGCTGAGCAAATTTCTTTTCTTTTGATAGGTTATAACTTTTTGTACGTTAATTAAAAAAACAGTTACGAGGGAATTACACATTTTAACAAAAATTTGGTATTTCCCCCGTATATTGAAAACTATAAGAGATATAAAAGAACTAATTGGAACTTTGGATTTTTAAGAAAATTTCCTATCTTTTGATGGGTTACAACTTTCTGTACGTTAATTAATAACAAAGTTACGAGGGATTTACAAATTTTAACAAACATTTGGTATTTCCCCCGTTTTTTAAAAACGATAAAAGATATAAAAAAAGTAATTGGAATTTTGGATTTTTAAAAAAATTTCCTTTCTTTCGATAGGTTACAATTTTTTGTACGTTAATTAATAAAAAATTTACGAGGGATTTACAAATTTTAACAAAAATTTTGTATTTCCCCCGTATATTGAAAACTATAAAAGATATAAAAAGACTAATCGGAAATTTGGATTGCTAAAAAAATTTTCTATCTTTTAATAGGTTATAACTTTTTGTACGGTAATTAATAAAAAAGTTACGAGGGAATTTTAAATTTTAACAAAAATTTTGTATTTCCCCCGTATATTGAAAACTACAAAAGATATAAAAAAATTAATTGGACATTTGGATTGTTGAGAGAATTTCCTATCTTTTGATAGGTTATAACTTTTTGTACGGTAAATAATAAAAGAGTTACGAGGGAATTACAAATTTTAACAAAAATTTTGTATTTCCCCCGTATATTGAAAACTATAAAAGATATAAAAAAATTAATTGAAAATTTGGATTTTTGAGAAAATTTCCTATCTTTTGATAGGTTATAACTTTTTGTACGGTAATTAATAAAAAAGTTACGAGGGAATTACAAATTTTAACAAAAATTTGGTATTTCCCCCGTATATTTAAAACTATAAAAGATATGAAAAAACTAGTTGGAATTTTGAATTCTTGAGAAAATTTCCTATCTTTTAGTAGGTTATAATTTTTTGTACGGTAATTAAAAAAAAAGTTACGAGGGAATTTCAAATTTTAACAAAAATTTTGTATTTCCCCCGTATATTGAAAAATATAAAAGATATAAAAAAATTAATTGGATATTTGGATTGTTGAGAGAATTTCCTATCTTTTGATGGGTTATAACTGTTTGTACGAAAATTATAAAAAAGTTACGAGGGAATTACAAATTTTTACAAAAATTTTGTATTTCCCTTGTACATTGAAAACTATAAAAGATATAAAAAAAATAATTGAAAATTTGGATTCTTAAGAAAATTTTCTATCTTTTAAAAGGTTATAACTTTTTGTACGGTAATTAGTAAAAAAGTTACGAGGGAATTACAAATTTTAAGAAAAATTTGGTATTTCCCTCGTATATTGAAAACTATAAAAGATATGAAAAAAATATATGGAATTTTGGATTTCTAAAAAAATTTCCTTTCTTTTGATAGGCTATAACTTTTTGTACGGTAATTAATAAAAAAGTTACGAGGGAATTACAAATTTTAACAAAAATTTTGTATTTTTCCCGTATATTGAAAACTATAGAAGATATGAAAGAACTAATTGGAACTTTGGATTTTTAAGAAAATTTCCTATCTTTTGATAGGTTACAACTTTCTGTACGTTAATTAATAAAAAATTGCGAGGGATTTACAAATTTTAAGAAAAATTTGGTATTTCCCCCGTTTTTTAAAAACGATAAAAGATATAAAAAAATTAATTGGAATTTTGGATTTTTAAAAAAATTTCCTTTCTTTCGATAAGTTATAACTTTTTGTACGTTAATTAATAAAAAAGTTACGAGGGATTTACAAATTTTAACAAAAATTTTGTATTTCCCCCGTATATTAAAAACAATAAAAGATATAAAAAGACTAATCGGAAATTTGGATTTTTAAGAAAATTTCCTATCTTTTGATAGGTTACAACTTTCTGTACGCTAATTAATAAAAAAGTTACGAGGGATGTACAAATTTTAACAAAAATTTGGTATTTTCCCTGTTTTTTGAAAACTATAAAAGGTATAAAAAATTAATCGGAACTTTGGATTTTGAAAAAAATTTCCTTTCTTTTAATAGGTTATAACTTTTTGTACGTTAATTAATAAAAAAGTTACGAGGGATTTACAAATTTTAACAAAAATTTTGTATTTCCCCGGATATTGAAAACTATAAAAGATATAAAAAGACTAATCGGAAATTTGTATTGCTAAGAAAATTTTCTTTCTTTTGATAGGTTATAACTTTTTGTACGGTAATTAATAAAAAAGTTACGAGAGAATTACAAATTTTAACAAAAATTTTGGATTTCCCCCGTATATTGAAAACTATAAAAGATATAAAAAAATTAATTGAAAATTTGAATTCTTGAGAAAATTTCCTATCTTTTAATAGGTTATAACTTTTTGTACGGTAATTAATAAAAAAGTTACGAGGCAATTACAAGTTTTAACAAAAATTTGGTATTTCCCCCGTATATTGAAAACTATAAAAGATATAAAAAAACTAGTTGGAATTTTGAATTTTTAAGAAAATTTTCTATCTTTTAATATGTTATAACTTTCTGTACGTTAATTAATAAACAAGTTACGAGGGATTTACAAATTTTAACAAAAATTTGGTATTTCCCCCGTATATTGAAAACTATAAAAGATTTAAAAAAATTAATTAAAAATTTGGATTCTTGAGAAAATTTCCTATCTTTTAATAGGTTATAATTTTTTGTACGGTAATTAATAAAAAAGTTACGAGGGAATTTCAAATTTTAACAAAAATTTTGTATTTCCCCCGTATATTGAAAACTATAAAAGATATAAAAAATTAATTAGAAATTTGAATTGCTGAGCAAATTTCTTTTCTTGGTATTTCCCCCGTATATTTAAATCTATAAAAGATATGAAAAAACTAATTGGAATTTTGAATTTCTAAGAAAATTTTCTATCTTTTGATAGGTTACAACTTTCTGTACGCTAATTAATAAAAAAGTTACGAGGGATTTACAAATTTTAACAAAAATTTGGTATGTCCCCCGTTTTTTGAAAACTATTAAAGATATAAAAAAATTAATTGGAACTTTGGATTTTTAAAAAAATTTCCTTTCATTCGATAGGTTACAATTTTTTGTACGTTAATTAATAAAAAAGTTACGAGGGATTTAGAAATTTTAACAAAAATTTTGTATTTCCCCCGTATATTGAAAACCATAAAAGATATAAAAAGACTAATCGGAAATTTGGATTGCTAAAATAATTTCCTATCTTTTAATAGGTTATAACTTCCTGTACGTTGATTAATAAACAAGTTACGAGGGATTTACAAATTTTAACAAAAATTTGGTATTTCCCCCGTATATTAAAAACTATAAAAGATATAAAAAAATTAATTGGATATTTGGATTGCTAAGAGAATTTCCTATCTTTTGATAGGTTATAATTTTTTGTACGGTAATTAATAAAAAAGTTACGAGGGATTTACAAATTTTAACAAAAATTTGATATTTCACCCGTTTTTTGAAAATTATAAAATATATAAAAAAATTAATTGGAATTTTGGATTTTTAAAAAAAATTCCTTTCTTTTGATAGGTTATAACTTTTTGTACGGTGAATAATAAAAAAGTTACGAGGGAATTACAAATTTTAACAAACATTTTGTGTTTCCCCCGTATATTGAAAACTATAAAAGATAAAATAAAATTAATTAGAAATTTGGATTGCTGAGTAAATTTCCTTTTTTTTGATAGGTTATAACTTTTTGTACGTTAATTAAAAAAACAGTTACGAAGGAATTACAAATTTTAGCAAAAATTTTGTATTTCCCCCGTTTATTGAAAACTATAAAAGATATAAAAAAACTAATTAAAATTTTGGATTTTTAAGAAAATTTCCTATCTTTTGATAGGTTACAACTTTTTGTACGCTAATTAATAAAAAAGTTACGAGGGATGTACAAATTTTAACAAAAATTTGGTATTTTCCCTGTTTTTTGAAAACTATAAAAGGTATAAAAAAATTAATCGGAACTTTGGATTTTGAAAAAAATTTCCTTTCTTTTAATAGGTTATTACTTTTTGTACGTTAATTAATAAAACAGTTACGAGGGAATTACACATTTTAACAAAAATTTGGTATTTCCCCCGTATATTGAAAACTATAAGAGATATAAAAGAACTAATTGGAACTTTGGATTTTTAAGAAAATTTCCTATCTTTTGATGGGTTACAACTTTCTGTACGTTAATTAATAACAAAGTTACGAGGGATTTACAAATTTTAACAAACATTTGGTATTTCCCCCGTTTTTTAAAAACGATAAAAGATATAAAAAAAGTAATTGGAATTTTGGATTTTTAAAAAAATTTCCTTTTTTTCGATAGGTTACAATTTTTTGTACGTTAATTAATAAAAAATTTACGAGGGATTTACAAATTTTAACAAAAATTTTGTATTTCCCCCGTATATTGAAAACTATAAAAGATATAAAAAGACTAATCGGAAATTTGGATTGCTAAAAAAATTTCCTATCTTTTAATAGGTTATAACTTTTTGTACGGTAATTAATAAAAAAGTTACGAGGGAATTTTAAATTTTAACAAAAATTTTGTATTTCCCCCGTATATTGAAAACTACAATAGATATAAAAAAATTAATTGGACATTTGGATTGTTGAGAGAATTTCCTATCTTTTGATAGGTTATAACTTTTTGTACGGTAAATAATAAAAAAGTTACGAGGGAATTACAAATTTTAACAAAAATTTTGTATTTCCCCCGTATATTGAAAACTATAAAAGATATAAAAAAATTAATTGAAAATTTGGATTTTTGAGAAAATTTCCTATCTTTTGATAGGTTATAACTTTTTGTACGGTAATTAATAAAAAAGTTACGAGGGAATTACAAATTTTAACAAAAATTTGGTATTTCCCCCGTATATTTAAAACTATAAAAGATATGAAAAAACTAGTTGGAATTTTGAATTTTTAAGAAAATTTTCTATCTTTTAATATGTTATAACTTTCTGTACGTTAATTAATAAACAAGTTACGAGGGATTTACAAATTTTAACAAAATTTTGGTATTTCCCCCGTATATTGAAAACTATAAAAGATATAAAAAAATTAATTGAAAATTTGGATTCTTGAGAAAATTTCCTATCTTTTAGTAGGTTATAATTTTTTGTACGGTAATTAAAAAAAAAGTTACGAGGGAATTTCAAATTTTAACAAAACTTTTGTATTTCCCCCGTATATTGAAAACTATAAAAGATATAAAAAAATTAATTGGATATTTGGATTGTTGAGAGAATTTCCTATCTTTTGATGGGTTATAACTGTTTGTACGAAAATTATAAAAAAGTTACGAGGGAATTACAAATTTTAACAAAAATTTTGTATTTCCCTTGTATATTGAAAACTATAAAAGATATAAAAAAATTAATTGGATATTTGGATTGCTAAGAGAATTTCCTATCTTTTGATAGGTTATAATTTTTTGTACGGTAATTAATAAAAAAGTTACGAGGGATTTACAAATTTTAACAAAAATTTGATATTTCACCCGTTTTTTGAAAATTATAAAATATATAAAAAAATTAATTGGAATTTTGGATTTTTAAAAAAAATTCCTTTCTTTTGATAGGTTATAACTTTTTGTACGGTGAATAATAAAAAAGTTACGAGGGAATTACAAATTTTAACAAAAATTTTGTGTTTCCCCCGTATATTGAAAACTATAAAAGATAAAATAAAATTAATTAGAAATTTGGATTGCTGAGTAAATTTCCTTTTTTTTGATAGGTTATAACTTTTTGTACGTTAATTAAAAAAACAGTTACGAAGGAATTACAAATTTTAGCAAAAATTTTGTATTTCCCCCGTTTATTGAAAACTATAAAAGATATAAAAAAATTAATTGAAAATTTGGATTTTTGAGAAAATTTCCTATCTTTTGATAGGTTATAACTTTTTGTACGGTAATTAATAAAAAAGTTACGAGGGAATTACAAATTTTAACAAAAATTTGGTATTTCCCCCGTATATTTAAAACTATAAAAGATATAAAAAAATTAATTGAAAATTTGGATTTTTGAGAAAATTTCCTATCTTTTGATAGGTTATAACTTTTTGTACGGTAATTAATAAAAAAGTTACGAGGGAATTACAAATTTTAACAAAAATTTGGTATTTCCCCCGTATATTTAAAACTATAAAAGATATGAAAAAACTAGTTGGAATTTTGAATTCTTGAGAAAATTTCCTATCTTTTAGTAGGTTATAATTTTTTGTACGGTAATTAAAAAAAAAGTTACGAGGGAATTTCAAATTTTAACAAAAATTTTGTATTTCCCCCGTATATTGAAAAATATAAAAGATATAAAAAAATTAATTGGATATTTGGATTGTTGAGAGAATTTCCTATCTTTTGATGGGTTATAACTGTTTGTACGAAAATTATAAAAAAGTTACGAGGGAATTACAAATTTTTACAAAAATTTTGTATTTCCCTTGTACATTGAAAACTATAAAAGATATAAAAAAAATAATTGAAAATTTGGATTCTTAAGAAAATTTTCTATCTTTTAAAAGGTTATAACTTTTTGTACGGTAATTAGTAAAAAAGTTACGAGGGAATTACAAATTTTAAGAAAAATTTGGTATTTCCCTCGTATATTGAAAACTATAAAAGATATGAAAAAAATATATGGAATTTTGGATTTCTAAAAAAATTTCCTTTCTTTTGATAGGCTATAACTTTTTGTACGGTAATTAATAAAAAAGTTACGAGGGAATTACAAATTTTAACAAAAATTTTGTATTTTTCCCGTATATTGAAAACTATAGAAGATATGAAAGAACTAATTGGAACTTTGGATTTTTAAGAAAATTTCCTATCTTTTGATAGGTTACAACTTTCTGTACGTTAATTAATAAAAAATTGCGAGGGATTTACAAATTTTAAGAAAAATTTGGTATTTCCCCCGTTTTTTAAAAACGATAAAAGATATAAAAAAATTAATTGGAATTTTGGATTTTTAAAAAAATTTCCTTTCTTTCGATAAGTTATAACTTTTTGTACGTTAATTAATAAAAAAGTTACGAGGGATTTACAAATTTTAACAAAAATTTTGTATTTCCCCCGTATATTAAAAACAATAAAAGATATAAAAAGACTAATCGGAAATTTGGATTTTTAAGAAAATTTCCTATCTTTTGATAGGTTACAACTTTCTGTACGCTAATTAATAAAAAAGTTACGAGGGATGTACAAATTTTAACAAAAATTTGGTATTTTCCCTGTTTTTTGAAAACTATAAAAGGTATAAAAAATTAATCGGAACTTTGGATTTTGAAAAAAATTTCCTTTCTTTTAATAGGTTATAACTTTTTGTACGTTAATTAATAAAAAAGTTACGAGGGATTTACAAATTTTAACAAAAATTTTGTATTTCCCCGGATATTGAAAACTATAAAAGATATAAAAAGACTAATCGGAAATTTGTATTGCTAAGAAAATTTTCTTTCTTTTGATAGGTTATAACTTTTTGTACGGTAATTAATAAAAAAGTTACGAGAGAATTACAAATTTTAACAAAAATTTTGGATTTCCCCCGTATATTGAAAACTATAAAAGATATAAAAAAATTAATTGAAAATTTGAATTCTTGAGAAAATTTCCTATCTTTTAATAGGTTATAACTTTTTGTACGGTAATTAATAAAAAAGTTACGAGGCAATTACAAGTTTTAACAAAAATTTGGTATTTCCCCCGTATATTGAAAACTATAAAAGATATAAAAAAACTAGTTGGAATTTTGAATTTTTAAGAAAATTTTCTATCTTTTAATATGTTATAACTTTCTGTACGTTAATTAATAAACAAGTTACGAGGGATTTACAAATTTTAACAAAAATTTGGTATTTCCCCCGTATATTGAAAACTATAAAAGATTTAAAAAAATTAATTAAAAATTTGGATTCTTGAGAAAATTTCCTATCTTTTAATAGGTTATAATTTTTTGTACGGTAATTAATAAAAAAGTTACGAGGGAATTTCAAATTTTAACAAAAATTTTGTATTTCCCCCGTATATTGAAAACTATAAAAGATATAAAAAATTAATTAGAAATTTGAATTGCTGAGCAAATTTCTTTTCTTGGTATTTCCCCCGTATATTTAAATCTATAAAAGATATGAAAAAACTAATTGGAATTTTGAATTTCTAAGAAAATTTTCTATCTTTTGATAGGTTACAACTTTCTGTACGCTAATTAATAAAAAAGTTACGAGGGATTTACAAATTTTAACAAAAATTTGGTATGTCCCCCGTTTTTTGAAAACTATTAAAGATATAAAAAAATTAATTGGAACTTTGGATTTTTAAAAAAATTTCCTTTCATTCGATAGGTTACAATTTTTTGTACGTTAATTAATAAAAAAGTTACGAGGGATTTAGAAATTTTAACAAAAATTTTGTATTTCCCCCGTATATTGAAAACCATAAAAGATATAAAAAGACTAATCGGAAATTTGGATTGCTAAAATAATTTCCTATCTTTTAATAGGTTATAACTTCCTGTACGTTGATTAATAAACAAGTTACGAGGGATTTACAAATTTTAACAAAAATTTGGTATTTCCCCCGTATATTAAAAACTATAAAAGATATAAAAAAATTAATTGGATATTTGGATTGCTAAGAGAATTTCCTATCTTTTGATAGGTTATAATTTTTTGTACGGTAATTAATAAAAAAGTTACGAGGGATTTACAAATTTTAACAAAAATTTGATATTTCACCCGTTTTTTGAAAATTATAAAATATATAAAAAAATTAATTGGAATTTTGGATTTTTAAAAAAAATTCCTTTCTTTTGATAGGTTATAACTTTTTGTACGGTGAATAATAAAAAAGTTACGAGGGAATTACAAATTTTAACAAACATTTTGTGTTTCCCCCGTATATTGAAAACTATAAAAGATAAAATAAAATTAATTAGAAATTTGGATTGCTGAGTAAATTTCCTTTTTTTTGATAGGTTATAACTTTTTGTACGTTAATTAAAAAAACAGTTACGAAGGAATTACAAATTTTAGCAAAAATTTTGTATTTCCCCCGTTTATTGAAAACTATAAAAGATATAAAAAAACTAATTAAAATTTTGGATTTTTAAGAAAATTTCCTATCTTTTGATAGGTTACAACTTTTTGTACGCTAATTAATAAAAAAGTTACGAGGGATGTACAAATTTTAACAAAAATTTGGTATTTTCCCTGTTTTTTGAAAACTATAAAAGGTATAAAAAAATTAATCGGAACTTTGGATTTTGAAAAAAATTTCCTTTCTTTTAATAGGTTATTACTTTTTGTACGTTAATTAATAAAACAGTTACGAGGGAATTACACATTTTAACAAAAATTTGGTATTTCCCCCGTATATTGAAAACTATAAGAGATATAAAAGAACTAATTGGAACTTTGGATTTTTAAGAAAATTTCCTATCTTTTGATGGGTTACAACTTTCTGTACGTTAATTAATAACAAAGTTACGAGGGATTTACAAATTTTAACAAACATTTGGTATTTCCCCCGTTTTTTAAAAACGATAAAAGATATAAAAAAAGTAATTGGAATTTTGGATTTTTAAAAAAATTTCCTTTTTTTCGATAGGTTACAATTTTTTGTACGTTAATTAATAAAAAATTTACGAGGGATTTACAAATTTTAACAAAAATTTTGTATTTCCCCCGTATATTGAAAACTATAAAAGATATAAAAAGACTAATCGGAAATTTGGATTGCTAAAAAAATTTCCTATCTTTTAATAGGTTATAACTTTTTGTACGGTAATTAATAAAAAAGTTACGAGGGAATTTTAAATTTTAACAAAAATTTTGTATTTCCCCCGTATATTGAAAACTACAATAGATATAAAAAAATTAATTGGACATTTGGATTGTTGAGAGAATTTCCTATCTTTTGATAGGTTATAACTTTTTGTACGGTAAATAATAAAAAAGTTACGAGGGAATTACAAATTTTAACAAAAATTTTGTATTTCCCCCGTATATTGAAAACTATAAAAGATATAAAAAAATTAATTGAAAATTTGGATTTTTGAGAAAATTTCCTATCTTTTGATAGGTTATAACTTTTTGTACGGTAATTAATAAAAAAGTTACGAGGGAATTACAAATTTTAACAAAAATTTGGTATTTCCCCCGTATATTTAAAACTATAAAAGATATGAAAAAACTAGTTGGAATTTTGAATTTTTAAGAAAATTTTCTATCTTTTAATATGTTATAACTTTCTGTACGTTAATTAATAAACAAGTTACGAGGGATTTACAAATTTTAACAAAATTTTGGTATTTCCCCCGTATATTGAAAACTATAAAAGATATAAAAAAATTAATTGAAAATTTGGATTCTTGAGAAAATTTCCTATCTTTTAGTAGGTTATAATTTTTTGTACGGTAATTAAAAAAAAAGTTACGAGGGAATTTCAAATTTTAACAAAACTTTTGTATTTCCCCCGTATATTGAAAACTATAAAAGATATAAAAAAATTAATTGGATATTTGGATTGTTGAGAGAATTTCCTATCTTTTGATGGGTTATAACTGTTTGTACGAAAATTATAAAAAAGTTACGAGGGAATTACAAATTTTAACAAAAATTTTGTATTTCCCTTGTATATTGAAAACTATAAAAGATATAAAAAAATTAATTGGATATTTGGATTGCTAAGAGAATTTCCTATCTTTTGATAGGTTATAATTTTTTGTACGGTAATTAATAAAAAAGTTACGAGGGATTTACAAATTTTAACAAAAATTTGATATTTCACCCGTTTTTTGAAAATTATAAAATATATAAAAAAATTAATTGGAATTTTGGATTTTTAAAAAAAATTCCTTTCTTTTGATAGGTTATAACTTTTTGTACGGTGAATAATAAAAAAGTTACGAGGGAATTACAAATTTTAACAAAAATTTTGTGTTTCCCCCGTATATTGAAAACTATAAAAGATAAAATAAAATTAATTAGAAATTTGGATTGCTGAGTAAATTTCCTTTTTTTTGATAGGTTATAACTTTTTGTACGTTAATTAAAAAAACAGTTACGAAGGAATTACAAATTTTAGCAAAAATTTTGTATTTCCCCCGTTTATTGAAAACTATAAAAGATATAAAAAAACTAATTAAAATTTTGGATTTTTAAGAAAATTTCCTATCTTTTGATAGGTTACAACTTTTTGTACGCTAATTAATAAAAAAGTTACGAGGGATGTACAAATTTTAACAAAAATTTGGTATTTTCCCTGTTTTTTGAAAACTATAAAAGGTATAAAAAAATTAATCGGAACTTTGGATTTTGAAAAAAATTTCCTTTCTTTTAATAGGTTATAACTTTTTGTACGTTAATTAATAAAACAGTTACGAGGGAATTACACATTTTAACAAAAATTTGGTATTTCCCCCGTATATTGAAAACTATAAGAGATATAAAAGAACTAATTGGAACTTTGGATTTTTAAGAAAATTTCCTATCTTTTGATGGGTTACAACTTTCTGTACGTTAATTAGTAACAAAGTTACGAGGGATTTACAAATTTTAACAAACATTTGGTATTTCCCCCGTTTTTTAAAAACGATAAAAGATATAAAAAAAGTAATTGGAATTTTGGATTTTTAAAAAAATTTCCTTTTTTTCGATAGGTTACAATTTTTTGTACGTTAATTAATAAAAAATTTACGAGGGATTTACAAATTTTAACAAAAATTTTGTATTTCCCCCGTATATTGAAAACTATAAAAGATATAAAAAGACTAATCGGAAATTTGGATTGCTAAAAAAATTTCCTATCTTTTAATAGGTTATAACTTTTTGTACGGTAATTAATAAAAAAGTTACGAGGGAATTTTAAATTTTAACAAAAATTTTGTATTTCCCCCGTATATTGAAAACTACAATAGATATAAAAAAATTAATTGGACATTTGGATTGTTGAGAGAATTTCCTATCTTTTGATAGGTTATAACTTTTTGTACGGTAAATAATAAAAAAGTTACGAGGGAATTACAAATTTTAACAAAAATTTTGTATTTCCCCCGTATATTGAAAACTATAAAAGATATAAAAAAATTAATTGAAAATTTGGATTTTTGAGAAAATTTCCTATCTTTTGATAGGTTATAACTTTTTGTACGGTAATTAATAAAAAAGTTACGAGGGAATTACAAATTTTAACAAAAATTTGGTATTTCCCCCGTATATTTAAAACTATAAAAGATATGAAAAAACTAGTTGGAATTTTGAATTTTTAAGAAAATTTTCTATCTTTTAATATGTTATAACTTTCTGTACGTTAATTAATAAACAAGTTACGAGGGATTTACAAATTTTAACAAAATTTTGGTATTTCCCCCGTATATTGAAAACTATAAAAGATATAAAAAAATTAATTGAAAATTTGGATTCTTGAGAAAATTTCCTATCTTTTAGTAGGTTATAATTTTTTGTACGGTAATTAAAAAAAAAGTTACGAGGGAATTTCAAATTTTAACAAAAATTTTGTATTTCCCCCGTATATTGAAAACTATAAAAGATATAAAAAAATTAATTGGATATTTGGATTGTTGAGAGAATTTCCTATCTTTTGATGGGTTATAACTGTTTGTACGAAAATTATAAAAAAGTTACGAGGGAATTACAAATTTTAACAAAAATTTTGTATTTCCCTTGTATATTGAAAACTATAAAAGATATAAAAAAAATAATTGAAAATTTGGATTCTTAAGAAAATTTTCTATCTTTTAAAAGGTTATAACTTTTTGTACGGTAATTAGTAAAAAAGTTACGAGGGAATTACAAATTTTAAGAAAAATTTGGTATTTCCCTCGTATATTGAAAACTATAAAAGATATGAAAAAAATATATGGAATTTTGGATTTCTAAAAAAATTTCCTTTCTTTTGATAGGCTATAACTTTTTGTACGGTAATTAATAAAAAAGTTACGAGGGAATTACAAATTTTAACAAAAATTTTGTATTTTTCCCGTATATTGAAAACTATAGAAGATATGAAAGAACTAATTGGAACTTTGGATTTTTAAGAAAATTTCCTATCTTTTGATAGGTTACAACTTTCTGTACGTTAATTAATAAAAAAGTTGCGAGGGATTTACAAATTTTAAGAAAAATTTGGTATTTCCCCCGTTTTTTAAAAACGATAAAAGATATAAAAAAATTAATTGGAATTTTGGATTTTTAAAAAAATTTCCTTTCTTTCGATAGGTTATAACTTTTTGTACGTTAATTAATAAAAAAGTTACGAGGGATTTACAAATTTTAACAAAAATTTTGTATTTCCCCCGTATATTAAAAACTATAAAAGATATAAAAAGACTAATCGGAAATTTGGATGGCTAAAAAAATTTTCTATCTTTTAATAGGTTATAACTTTTTGTACGGTAATTAATAAAAAAGTTACGAGGGAATATCAAATTTTAACAAAAATTTTGTATTTCCCCCATATATTGAAAAATACAAAAGATATAAAAAAAATTAATTGGACATTTGGATTGCTGATAGAATTTCCTATCTTTTGATAGGTTATAAAATTTGGACGGTAAATAATAAAAAAGTTACGAGGGAATTACAAATTTTAACAAAAATTTTGTATTTCCCCCGTATATTGAAAACTATAAAAGATATAAAAAAATTAATTGAAAATTTGGATTCTTGAGAAAATTTCCTATCTTTTAATAGGTTATAACTTTTTGTACGGTAATTAATAAAAAAGTTACGAGGGAATTACAAGTTTTAACAAAAATTTGGTATTTCCCCCGTATATTGAAAACTATAAAAGATATAAAAAAACTAGTTGGAATTTTGAATTTTTAAGAAAATTTTCTATCTTTTAATATGTTATAACTTTCTGTACGTTAATTAATAAACAAGTTACGAGGGATTTACAAATTTTAACAAAAATTTTGTATTTCCCCCGTTTATTGAAAACTATAAAAGATATAAAAAAACTAATTAAAATTTTGGATTTTTAAGAAAATTTCCTATCTTTTGATAGGTTACAACTTTCTGTACGCTAATTAATAAAAAAGTTACGAGGGATGTACAAATTTTAACAAAAATTTGGTATTTTCCCTGTTTTTTGAAAACTATAAAAGGTATAAAAAAATTAATCGGAACTTTGGATTTTGAAAAAAATTTCCTTTCTTTTAATAGGTTATAACTTTTTGTACGTTAATTAATAAAAAAGTTACGAGGGATTTACAAATTTTAACAAAAATTTTGTATTTCCCCGGATATTGAAAACTATAAAAGATATAAAAAGACTAATCGGAAATTTGTATTGCTAAGAAAATTTTCTTTCTTTTGATAGGTTATAACTTTTTGTACGGTAATTAATAAAAAAGTTACGAGGGAATTACAAATTTTAACAAAAATTTTGGATTTCCCCCGTATATTGAAAACTATAAAAGATATAAAAAAATTAATTGAAAATTTGGATTCTTGAGAAAATTTCCTATCTTTTAATAGGTTATAACTTTTTGTACGGTAATTAATAAAAAAGTTACGAGGGAATTTCAAATTTTAACAAAAATTTTGTATTTCCCCCGTATATTGAAAACTATAAAAGATATAAAAAATTAATTGGATATTTGGATTGTTGAGAGAATTTCCTATCTTTTGATAGGTTATAACTTTTTTACGGTAAATAATAAAAAAGTTACGAGGGAATTACAAATTTTAACAAAAATTTTGTATTTCTCCCGTATATTGAAAACTATAAAAGATATAAAAAAATTAATTGAAAATTTGGATTCTTGAGAAAATTTCCTATCTTTTGATAGGTTATAACTTTTTGTACGGTAATTAATAAAAAAGTTACGAGGGAATTACAAATTTTAACAAAAATTTGGTATTTCCCCCGTATATTGAAAACTATAAAAGATATAAAAAAATTAATTGGATATTTGGATTGTTGAGAGAATTTCCAATCTTTTGATAGGTTATAACTGTTTGTACGGAAATTATAAAAAAGTTACGTGGGAATTACAAATTTTAACAAAAATTTTGTATTTCCCTTGTATATTGAAAACTATAAAAGATATAAAAAAAATAATTGAAAATTTGGATTCTTAAGAAAATTTCCTATCTTTTGATAGGTTATAACTTTTTGTACGGTAATTAGTAAAAAAGTTACGAGGGAATTACAAATTTTAACAAAAATTTTGTATTTTCCCCGTATATTGAAAACTATAAAAGATATAAAAAAAATAATTGAAAATTTGGATTCTTAAGAAAATTTCCTATCTTTTGATAGGTTATAACTTTTTGTACGTTAATTAATAAAAAAGTTACGAGGGATTTACAAATTTTAACAAAAATTTTGTATTTCCTCCGTATATTGAAAACTATAAAAGATATAAAAAGACTAATCGGAAATTTGGATTTCTAAAAAAATTTCCTATCTTTTAATAGGTTATAACTTTTTGTACGGTAATTAATAAAAAAGTTACGAGGGAATTACAAATTTTAACAAAAATTTGGTTTTTCCCCCGTATATTGAAAACTATAAAAGATATAAAAAGACTAATCAGAAATTTGGATTGCTAAAAAAATTTCCTATCTTTTAATAGGTTATAACTTTTTGTGCGGTAATTAATAAAAAAGTTAACAGGGAATTTCAAATTTTAACAAAAATTTTGTATTTCCCCCGTATATTGAAAACTATAAAAGATATAAAAAAATTAATTGGATATTTGGATTGTTGAGAGAATTTCCTATCTTTTGATAGGTTATAACTGTTTGTACGGAAATTATAAAAAAGTTACGAGGGAATTACAAATTTTAACAAAAATTTTGTATTTCCCTTGTATATTAAAAACTATAAAAGATATAAATAAAAATAATTAAAAATTTGGATTCGTAAGAAAATTTCCTATCTTTTGATAGGTTATAACTTTTTGTACGGTAATTAGTAAAAAAGTTACGAGGGAATTACAAATTTTAAGAAAAATTTGGTATTTCCCTCGTATATTGAAAACTATAAAAGATATAAAAAAAATATATGGAATTTTGGATTTCTAAAAAAATTTCCTTTCTTTTGATAGGTTATAACTTTTTGTACGGTAATTAATAAAAAAGTTACGAGGGAATTACAAATTTTAACAAAAATTTTGTATTTTCCCCGTATATTGAAAACTATAGAAGATATGAGAGAACTAATTAGAACTTTGGATTTTTAAGAAAATTTCCTTTCTTTCGATAGGTTATAACTTTTTGTACGTTAATTAATGAAAAAGTTACGAGGGATTTACAAATTTTAACAAAAATTTTGTATTTCCCCCGTATATTGAAAACTATAAAAGATATAAAAAGACTAATCGAAAATTTGGATTGCTAAAAAAATTTCCTATCTTTTAATAGGTTATAACTTTTTGTACGGTAATTAATAAAAAAGTTACGAGGGAATTTTAAATTTTAACAAAAATTTTGTATTTTCCCCGTATATTGAAAACTACAAAAGATATAAAAAAATTAATTGGACATTTGGATTGTTGAGAGAATTTCCTATGTTTTGATAGGTTATAACTTTTTGTACGGTGAATAATAAAAAAGTGACGAGGGAATTACAAATTTTAACAAAAATTTTGTATTTCCCCCGTATATTGAAAACTATAAAAGATATAAAAAAAATTAATTAAAAATTTGGATTCTTGAAAAAATTTCCTATCTTTTGATAGGTTATAACTTTTTGTACGGTAATTAATAAAAAAGTAACGAGGGAATTACAAATTTTAACAAAAATTTTGTATTTCCTCCGTATATTGAAAACTATAAAAGATATAAAAAGACTAATCGGAAATTTGGATTTCTAAAAAAATTTCCTATCTTTTAATAGGTTATAACTTTTTGTACGGTAATTAATAAAAAAGTTACGAGGGAATTACAAATTTTAACAAAAATTTGGTTTTTCCCCCGTATATTGAAAACTATAAAAGATATAAAAAGACTAATCAGAAATTTGGATTGCTAAAAAAATTTCCTATCTTTTAATAGGTTATAACTTTTTGTGCGGTAATTAATAAAAAAGTTAACAGGGAATTTCAAATTTTAACAAAAATTTTGTATTTCCCCCGTATATTGAAAACTATAAAAGATATAAAAAAATTAATTGGATATTTGGATTGTTGAGAGAATTTCCTATCTTTTGATAGGTTATAACTGTTTGTACGGAAATTATAAAAAAGTTACGAGGGAATTACAAATTTTAACAAAAATTTTGTATTTCCCTTGTATATTAAAAACTATAAAAGATATAAATAAAAATAATTAAAAATTTGGATTCGTAAGAAAATTTCCTATCTTTTGATAGGTTATAACTTTTTGTACGGTAATTAGTAAAAAAGTTACGAGGGAATTACAAATTTTAAGAAAAATTTGGTATTTCCCTCGTATATTGAAAACTATAAAAGATATAAAAAAAATATATGGAATTTTGGATTTCTAAAAAAATTTCCTTTCTTTTGATAGGTTATAACTTTTTGTACGGTAATTAATAAAAAAGTTACGAGGGAATTACAAATTTTAACAAAAATTTTGTATTTTCCCCGTATATTGAAAACTATAGAAGATATGAGAGAACTAATTAGAACTTTGGATTTTTAAGAAAATTTCCTTTCTTTCGATAGGTTATAACTTTTTGTACGTTAATTAATGTAAAAGTTACGAGGGATTTACAAATTTTAACAAAAATTTTGTATTTCCCCCGTATATTGAAAACTATAAAAGATATAAAAAGACTAATCGAAAATTTGGATTGCTAAAAAAATTTCCTATCTTTTAATAGGTTATAACTTTTTGTACGGTAATTAATAAAAAAGTTACGAGGGAATTTTAAATTTTAACAAAAATTTTGTATTTTCCCCGTATATTGAAAACTACAAAAGATATAAAAAAATTAATTGGACATTTGGATTGTTGAGAGAATTTCCTATGTTTTGATAGGTTATAACTTTTTGTACGGTGAATAATAAAAAAGTGACGAGGGAATTACAAATTTTAACAAAAATTTTGTATTTCCCCCGTATATTGAAAACTATAAAAGATATAAAAAAAATTAATTAAAAATTTGGATTCTTGAAAAAATTTCCTATCTTTTGATAGGTTATAACTTTTTGTACGGTAATTAATAAAAAAGTAACGAGGGAATTACAAATTTTAACAAAAATTTGGTTTTTCCCCCGTATATTAAAAACTATAAAAGATATGAAAAAACTAGTTGGAATTTTGAATTTTTAAGAAAATTTTCTATCTTTTGATAGGTTATAACTTTTTGTACGTTAATTAATAAAAAAGTTACGAGGGATTTACAAATTGTAACAAAAATTTTGTATTTCCCCCGTATAT